>SDVV010012987.1:0-15264 GCA_016164225.1 Gammarus roeselii | reverse complement strand
GGACATCACTCGTGAACAGATTTTGAGTGAGATAATGAGACTAACCGGAAATGGCAGCTACACAGTAGAGAAGCTCAATCGACTCGGCAAGTTTAGTGCTTTCAGAGTCAGTGAAAGCTAAGTGGAAGTTAGGCGTCTCAAATAACCGGTTATGTGGCCTGCAGGCGCTCGCGTCCGGAAGTTCTGCGTGAGCAAGAAACGCTTGGAGCCCTTCAAACCAAATGCAAACTTTTCTAGGAAATCTCCGTTTGGTCACCTATAACTGTAATAGGTTTAACAGTGCAGAAAACGTTGTGAAACAGCTGTGTACAAATAGTGGTATATGTGCGTTGCAGGAGACATTGCTGTTCAAGCACGAGATCCTGATTAGTCTATCCAGAGATGGCAACGTCCATTCCTTCTCCATATCTCCAATCCATTCAAAGGAGATAATACTTAGAGGACGCCCGTTTGGTGGACTAACCTTCCTGTGGTCTGATAAAGTTAGTCCATTTGTAAAAATTGAGCAGTACAATGATGATAGGATACTTGGGTTATCTCTGAATTTAGAGGTGTTTGTCAATTAAAAAAAAATGTGTTTGCCTTATGCAGCTCAACATAATGTGGAATTAGTAACTGTGTATAATGGGAAGTTAGAGACACTCCTCCGCGGATCAAGACATGATCATGTATGTGTTATAAGGATTTTATAACACATTACATACAGATACTTCTGGCAGATAATGAACTAAATTTTGTGGACGTGTCACTGTTACCCTGGGACACACACACTCATGTTAATCACAACGGGAGAACAGTAAAATGGTTAGATCCCTTAGCCCTTACCCCAGCAATAGCCAACAATATTACTAGAGGGTTTGTGAGGAACTACACGGCTCTGTCTGATCACTTGCCGCTCCATGCAGAACTCTCATTACATACACTCCCTGTAATGGTTAATGGGGATACAGCCACACAGTCCATTACCTGGCAATTCAATGATAAAACTAAGACCAATGTATTCTGTTCAGTACTTATCAATCAGCTTGGGAGCTTGTCACCAGAGGTGCTACGAATTCATGCAGCAGCTGACAGAGACAAGTGAACGAGCTCTCCGAGTGTATATGTGGTGCGGCTAAGATGGCTGGCAGAGCAGCATATGAAGAGCGAACACCAAGGGGAAGGCACAGGCCACCAGGGTGGAACAGGCAAGTGAATGATCTACCCGAGGCAAGCAAAACAGCCTACGTCCGATGGCGTGATGCTGGCCAAACCCGAGCAGGCTCATTGTACAATGAAAAGAATAGATCGAGTAATGCCTGTAAATACACACTGCGCAACTGTAAGGAACACAAAAATGATTTACGTGCGGCTAGTCTGTCAGAAAAAATGGTTATTGGGCGGATGATTAATTTTTGGAAAGAAATGATAAATCTAAAAACGGAAGATAGCTCTTTCTCAATCTGTTAATGGCATAGTAGGGCCGAGAAATATTGCTGAGATGTGACGCGACCATTTTCATGATATCATGAACAGTGTCAACAACGACACTGACTCGTTTTTTCTTAACGAGGCCCTCAATCGGGATAGTGATGGTGATGATGATGATGATGATGATGTGTATATGTGGGAACTTAGGACCGCTGTCAAGAAATTAAAAGAAGGCAAAGCTGTGGGAAAGGATGGTGTACCTGCGGAATTATTCAAGTATGGTCATGTTCAACTTCTTCATGTCATGTCTATTTTGTTCACTGGCTGCCTCAAACTTAATTACCTTCCTAAGTTACTAATGGATGTTGTTGTAAGACCCATCATAAAATCGAAAACAAAATGTGCGACCGATAAAGGTAACTACAGACCAATAGTAAGTGCATCAAAGTCACTAGAAATAATTACCTAGAGCAGGCTTGGCGACTGTCTGAAAACAACGCCCAACCAATTTGGGTTCAAATCTCAGCATGGGACGGAAATGGCTATCTTCACATTAAAGCAGACGATTAATTACTTTGTCAGTGGAGGGTCACCTATGTACCTTTGTTTTTTGGATGCTAAAAATGCATTCGATCGTGTCAATCACTGGACACTGTTCAAGAAACTTATTGAAAGAGGGGGGCCAATACACATTGTTAAGCTACTAAAGTTTTGGTACCAGCAGCAGGAATGTGAAATACGATGGAAAGGCACATTTTCAAATACGTTTCGAACAACTAATGGTATAATGAAAGGAATCCTACTATCGCCTCTCCTTTTCAATATGTATGTAGATAGTAGCTTACATGACCGACTATCTCATAGCTGTGTTGGGTGTCACATTGACGGTTGCTGTGTTAACGCGATTAGCTATGCAGGCGACATGGTCCTTTTGGCCCCACATGCCGATGCTATTCAGACGATGCTATATATATGCGAGACTGAGACCGCGAAACTAGACATCGAGTACAATACCAGTACATCAGTGTGTATGCAAGTGAAACCACCCAACCAGAGGTTCCAGTACAGAACGGACGGGGTATTTTACGGGACTCGCTGGAGTATGTGGACAGTTTCCCTTACTTGTGGCATTTATTAACAAACAATCGATGTGATAATGACAATATCTGAACAACACCGGAAGTTAAATGCGGTTGGCAACCAACTAATAAGAGAATTCAACTTTTGTACAACATATATCAAGCTGCAGCTTCTTAAAACGTACTGTTATCCTGTACACTGTAACTCATTGTGGTGTAATTTTACTAGGAGTACTATGAGCAAACTGCAAGTAGCATACAATGACATATTCAGGAGACTGGTGTGTGTCCCAAGAAGAAAGAATGACAGCCATTATTTGCAGAATATGATGTTGATTGCCTGAAAGTACCAGCAAGAAAAAGTGCATACAACCTCCAGGAACGAATTGAAAACCCGAATAATTCCTTCCTGGAGGCAGTATGCAACAGTGAGGGATACAAACTATCTCCACTTGAAGAAAGATGGGACAAAACTTGTGCAGGAAGATCCCGATATTGATATGAATAATGTTTGACTACATGCGGGTGGCTGTCAGGTTGAGATGCGACCCCGATGATGTTCACTGATAGGTGGCTGTATTATGAACCTCTCCAACATTGTTTTTTGCATACATACTCAAGTGGGAAAGGAACATAAAAAGTATTTCAAACACGCTTGTCTCAAACTTATTCTGTATATTATTGTCGTGTATTTCAATCTTGATCTGTCTCCACGTGTGCTTTATTATTTGTTTACGATATTTTTGTATGTATTGGTAGAAATGTGTTCTTGTTGAACTCATTTTCTGTTGTAACCATTATTGTACCATCGAGTGCCTCAATAAAGATTATTATTATTGATATTATTATTATTATTTCTTTACACTACAATATAAGCCATTGCTTGCATTCATTCCGCCCCACAACTATTTGTAGTCTCTTATTCATCCATGTAACATTGAGACCTTCAGGAAATTCTGTAGAATTGGAATGAGTTGCAACTCTGTTCTGATTTGCTTGTGCAGCTATTCCGAATGGTAATCAAACAAGTGTATGACTGATTATAAGCACTGTTTTTAAAAAAACATTGAGAGGTCATGCAGTGGACATGAAAAAAACTGACATCAAAGTGATGTCAGTTTTTTCTTGGCGCGTGCAGATAGCACGGAGAAGCCTGCCGTTTTTTTCATCACAATCACATCTAATTATGGATGGAGATGTGTTAAAAGTGGAAAGGGGAGATGACATGAGCGCCAGTTATGGAAACTCGGCATTTTGCTTTCATGCTACGAAATTAAAAAAAAATGAATGCCTGTTATGCGGATCGTACATGAGACATTCATGAATTTAATAATTTCAATTATCGTAACGGGACAAAGCAGCCATTCCCAATACGCCTCATTACACCTCCTCGTTTTAAAAGCAGTTTCAGCGTCTCCTGATCACAGGACATTAAAGGCTGAGACGCACTTTATACCTGACATTAACGACCCATTACCTCAGGAGTACATGTCGCGATTTTTTCTGGTATTAATTGGATGCAGAAGTGTGAGCAAGAAACCTAACTGCTGTTCCCTTAATTAACGGTCGGGAATGAAGTCCGTTCATTATGGAGCCTCCAGCGCATTGTCTGAGAAACGGTCTTTACTACCTTAAAAAAGAATATGAACTAAAAGTCCCTTAGTTCATATGTTTTCAGGACAATTGCTCACAAGGTGCGTTGTACAGTTAGTCAAAGCAGATTGTTTGTACATAATATTTCGCGAGGTTCTCGGAGGCGAAAGATAACTGTAGGCCGAGGTCGCTGAACAATGGGCTGATGACTTACCAGTAACGCCAGTCGTTCCGATAGCAGAGAGACTGATACCTGCTTTTTTCTTCTTCACAGCCGCATTAGCAGAACTGCCAGCCTTGGACGAAAAACAATAGATAAGTATCGTCCACGAGATGGAATCATCTCTCGCAGATAATCTTAGAAGGGAATAAAGTAATGAAAAATTTCCAATTGAGAGAGAAGCCCAGAAGAATTACTGATATGTGCATGGTGCGTTCTTTGTCGGGAAGGGCGGTAACGTGAGACTCTTCCAGCTATAGACCCCTCATTTACTCGAGGACGTTTGGAAGCAAAATACAGAGGCTTGGAAAGGGGGTCCAACAGCCATGCTTTTAATGCAAAGTAGGGAAACAAAATACGTGAAAACTATTCAAGACTAAAGTGAATGTCGATTGTTGATGTATAAATACTCGTTTGAAATGATATACGACTGCAAAATCCGTTTAGCAACTCATGTGCATGACACGAAGGATCTGATATGAGGGAAACACATACTTACATGTTTGCTATATTTCAACTGATTTCTATATCATAGAGCTTAACTCGTTACAGTTCTTACATATATTACAGTTTTTCACGTTAGCGAATTTCATCGCATATTTTATACATGGAATGTAAACAAGCATAATCGAAAGTTTACCTCATAAAAAACTACGTACAATTATTTATTTCTTATTTATGTTTCTGCATATTCTCTACGTGGAAGTATATAACCATTATTGACCTCCGGAGGAATTTCGCTGTGACAACTGGTCATAAATGAGCAGATACTCCTTTCTAAACCATTATCCGCAGTGGCAGCCCTGTCAGCCTCGGATGAAGCGCTAGGCAGGTAACGATGCGACCGAAAACAAAAAAACTACACAAGTGTCAGTCTTTTCATGACCGCTACTTTTTGAACCCATTCCTATCAAGGCGACAGGAGATATAGAAAAATGTAGCAAACTCCTGATCCACGACATCGACCGCAGGTTGACTGCCACCTCTGCTTCCAGTAAAAGCAAGGACTAGCGGGGCAGTCTGGCATTGCGTCAAGTTTGCAATTAGCTTGTAAGTCTAGCAAATTGTGGAGTTTGAAATCAAATCTGTTATTAAGGTAGAGAAAGTAGGCCGGTACACCAGCAGGGGCAGGAGCCTTCAATAGGGTTGGATGCCACAACCCTCTGACGACCAGAACTGGGGCTAGGGTTCTCCTTCTCTTTGAAGGCCATGGGAAGTGAATGATATAGTATCGTGGCCGTCAGGCCAAAGATTAAACACAATAGAATCGAAACACTTGTTCACGTGTACACGGAAACAGTCTCTACCAAAGTACACATTTCACCTTACATCAGTAAGCCGAATATTAGATTCACAAAATAAAATGACTTTGACGTGAATAGAACCGCTTCAAAAAAGTTATTTCTTAGATTTTATCTTTTGATGTTTCATCAAATCATTAAACATTTCCACTTCTGACAAACTTTTGGCCTACACTACCGCCACACGGTTAAGTGTGTACGTGAGAATAGTATCTTGTTTGTCACGTTTGAAAAAATTCTACGTAAGGTAAGTGAAATCACTCATGTTACGATGAAGATTATTTTTCTTCACATGTGTTTTTTTTTTGTTCACACTATTGTGCAATCAAAATAAACTGTGTCGGACGAACAGTGAAAATGAATAGTCAGGATTATTCCTTCTTCAATATACGCGACAATAATAAATGAATGCGTAGAAAGCCAGTGTTTAGGAAAAATCATTGAACCTATTCTGAATTAATGGTAAGTTTTTGGTATTTGCATTTGTCTATGTAATATAAATATGATCAATGTTAATTAAATTGTAAATTACAGATGGTTATATTGTTAGTGAATATAGAAAACGAATAAAATAACCACGTGAGCAGCAGAATGCGCGCCTGTACGTGAAGACATTATTGTCGAAAGTTCTCATGTAAGTAAGTGAGATCACTCGCCAACACTGGCTACGTGTGGCGGCTTTAAACAGACCCCATCAATAGAAAAATCTTCGTGGCAGCTCCCAAATAACTCGAGCGCAAAAAATTGTCCCATTATTGACATTGGGACAAAATTGTGCAAGTTTCGACTTGGGCGCCTGTTGGAGCCATTTGACTTCGATGGTTTGGAAAACAGGACTGTTTGAAGCGACGAAGAAATCTCGGGCCTGATTGAATGATTGAGTCAAGGGATAGTCAGTTGTCGATAGGAATTATTCAATATCAAATTGGTTTTATCAAGTTAGCCGATGCATAACACATGTCAAAATGTGTCCTATCTCATTATAGAAAGAAGTTTAGGAACAACATTCTATTGAGGGATCTGCCACTCGAATTTCATTCAGATCGGTTTCACAATAGTCTCAATTCTAATGTATTCTGTTCTCAACCCTCAAGTAGTATGTTGAGCTGAAACAGGACCCAACAATTGCCCTGACATCTTAATTGGAACGCAACAGCAGACCATCCCCAGCAATAACGTAGCCATCACATGCACTCCGTCCTCCAATATTACTTGGTGGTATCAGGCATGCTAACCGCACGATTCACGGGGAATGAAGTTTTCAAGGGCAGGTAAAGTACCGGTACGCTTAATGTTATTAATGTGGCAGATATCGATCACATAGAAAGCATTGCAGATACATATCGTGCTTGCTGCTGTGGGAACCATCGCGTCCAAAAATACCTTACCTTTGCAATTTGATTCAACATTCCTGCACTGAAATCATATTTTGTTGTGAATCTATATTATTCACATAGCCGCTTCCTCCTGTATCGGGAAGAGACAGCGGCACGTGCATGTATATAAAAATATATAATTTTTTTTCTGTAGGGATGATGGAATCAAAGGCAAAATAAGATATTTACGAGCCCAATGGTACTTTTTGAAATTTGGTTATACAAATACTAGGCCAAAATCACCCAAAAATGGGTGTCCGACGGCTAGGCGCACTTCACACTCTTCCCTACACTCACACAACTTAGCCCTTTTGCCTCCTTTTGCGCACGAGATACCGGAAACAAAAAGCTACTGGACACTTTTTTTGGCGTCTATAGTACCGAAAATTTTGTGCACATACAAATCTGCTGATATGAGCTTCTTCACAGAAAAACCTATTTGATGGTTTCATTTTTACTATTCTCTTAAGATATTTCTTAAAATTTCAGTTTTTTTAGCTGTTCATAATATCTACCTTGCAATTACTATTAGGTGCCGAGTATCTTATGTGAGAAAAACAAAAATGTGTGTCATATAAACTTGTCAGTCTAAAAAACGGATTGCTTGTCGAATGTCTGTGCGGTTTTGTCATGACCGGGATGCTTAAAAAAAGTACAGTTTAAAAATCATTTAAAATTATGGGAAGCAAAACCTTATTTCCCCCTTCCAAAGCGAATTTATTATGTTTTTGTGTGTAATTCGGGACTGTCCGCTTTTAATTGTCTTTATTCGCTATTAATGGAAAGGCGTTCTGATGTTAAAGTACGCCTTAAAAATAAACTGAACTATGATAATATAAGATATTCCTTCTAATATTAACAAATCGCCTTTTCTGAATGCCAACAGATAACATTTGATCCAGGGATGCGACCTCTGATAGGTCACTGACTTATTCAAATTTACACATATAGCTAAGAAATCATTTTGAATCATTCTTGTTAAATAAAGTTACATATTAATATGAATACTCACATTAATTATTCAACAGCGCAGTCAGTTGATGCGACCAATAATTAAATGCAGGAATTCCTCATCTAATTAGGAAAAATGAAGAACACCTGCTATTATTTTTTTAAAGTTTCATAATGAAATTTGAGTCGTGATATGGAGTTTGCACTCGGCATTCCGATCAATTTATTGGCATAATTAGATTTTGTTTAAGTTATTTCCAGCATCACTTCGGTGGTGGGAGAAATAGAAATGAATGTTGTTGAAACGTCCATGGAAATTACAATATCAGATATGAAGAGTGTTCGAAGAATTGACAAAGAAGGTTTTCCCCCTACATGTTAGTGGAATTATGCGATTGAAATAATCTTTTATCGTGACTAATTCAGATAAACTATGCAGATAAACTTGGTGGATATGGTACATAAAGTTACCTCAAACCCGTCCGGCGAATGAAAAATGTAAGCCAGGAAACGAACTAAGCAGTTTCTACATATTTCTTATTACCGATACAAATTTTCGAAATACCCTCGTGTGCTCTAAAAACTTGTCATTTGGAGAAATAGGTTTGTGCATTGATTCGTGAAGGTACGAGTTGGAATGTCCAAGGCTTAAAAGGAATGCATCGAAATTCCTATCACATAATTGACCATACAACGTAATTTAAAAATTCTTGCATATATACATGGTCTAATGTAAATTATTTTTTCATAGCATTATTCCACCATCATCAATATAATTTATTTTATCAGTGCAACATCTTTGATTTCTTTTTATTGACGAATGCAGGCGAGATAAAGCTTACAGGATATAAGGTTTCATCAAAGCCTACAGGACAACTGTTACATAGAAGCCCCCAACGGGCTTACGAGAGGGAAGAATATTGTTATGATATTTCAAACAAGTACCTCCAGTTGGGAGCGAATCGAATATTCAAACGAAAGGCTATTCCAAGATGGAGTGGAACTGAATTTCTATGTCCCATTCAGTTTACAACTCGCTGCTCAATAAAGCAATACAGAAAAAATATATAGTGGGAAAAATGTCCAATCGATTCCCTTTGTGGTAAATATAATATATTTCGAATGTTTGAATGAAATGATAGAAGCTTTCTGACATAAAATACACACTGTTGTTAGAAGCTTTGGGTCACAGTGGCCGGACACGTGCATAACCGATAAAAATCTTTCAGCACACCTGGTTCCACGCTAAACGATGTTTTAGCCCATACGCATTTGAGCCTCTTCAATACAGCCCATTGTCAGAATCAGCCACGAGTCCTACCATTTTACTGGTTATCACTTAATTGAAACTTCAATAAACTGTCATAACCGCTGAAAAAAACAGCATTGCGTACCCTAGAAAAATCCGTACGTTTGCCCCGCGGGTTAGAATTACGTACCTTTGCCTCGCGGGTTAGAAACACGTACTCCTAGGTTAGGTTGGGCTGTGAAGGAAAGTTTCATTAAAGTGATAATCTGTAAAATGGTACCTTCGTTAGGTTGTATGCCTGTGGCAGATACCTTAGTTAGGTTGTATGACAGTGGCTGGTCTAACTGAGAAATGCTATGAATGTTCGCTGTTAAAAAAATGGTACCGTAGGTACATAGGTAGTCGGAACAACTTGTGACTGATAAGACAGTTGGTGAAGATGAAAAGGCTGAACTGACGTTAGCTATAAGAGAATTTAGCCCCAGGGATAGCGACCCGTTTCGACCTTTCATATCTCGATTTTTTAGGTTCAATGTAGAAGAAAGCCATTAGCGAAGAACTAAAATGACAGGGATTATTTGAGGGAAGTACAATTCCAAACAAACACCGGATGTTTCACGCATCTAAACCATTAAATGTTTTTTTTTTTACAATTCCATAGAATGAACATCAAATTGACCTAAACATTTGTAATAAACGTCAAAATCCAGATTCAACTAGATTTTTGTATACCCCAGGAATAGAGACAACGAGCGATGGCATTCGATAAAATATGCGTTAAAATCATGTGTAATTTTAGATCATGAAAATAGGATGAAAATCAAAAAAGTTTTCAATTTGAATTGACTGCTAATGGGAACAGAGACGCATATGTGCTCATGCGTATATTGTTTGGAGCATTGGAAGAAGAACTGAACACCATAAGTGAATAAAAACAGTATAAGATGCGATAAACTTATTCGAAAATTCACCTTCGTGAATTTTAAATCGTTCGAAGCAAGATAAACCTCACGTAAATTATTTGACACGGTAGTTCAAACAAATGATCTTCCAGATTCAACCCTAATTGATTATAGTTCCCCCGTGACGAATGCAGAAATTTCTCTAAAGAATTTATTTATGTCTGGCACTTGCCTGAAAGCCCACACTATAAAATTCCCGCCTTAATATTGAAGCTTCCTAGGGACTTATCACCGCCAATGACCGAAGGAAATGCTTTGATACAATGATATTGAGTCCCCCATAGGGACTTATTATTTAAATTAACTGAAGTTAGAGCTTTGATACAATGCTATGTTGAGTAAGGAACTATTCTATTATTTTCAACTACGATCAGTTAGGTCTGAGGGGAGCTCAATGGAGACCGACGTTTATCTGTGCATGATTTGTGAAATCTTTTGGACATTGACTGATGATTTATTAGATAACATAGAGTGTGGGACACAGAAAACATATTGAAAAGATACCGGGGAGAATGATCATTGTCTCAACATTGCTGCATCATGGGTTGTCATTTGCAATGTGTCACCAACAGAATACAGGACACGTCCTTTTGACCAGGTGTTAATCACACTCACAGCTGTTGCAGCGTATCACTCATGAATGCTCTGGTATTTCAGCAAGATGTCAATTATTGCTGCATGCTATTGTTGTCTGGGATTTCTTAACCTCTTGGAGAACTACCTTCATTACAGGCCGAGTGCTGTCACTGGGACTGCCGTTCATTGGCCTTGCACAATTCAAGAAGGGATTAGTTTAATATACAATTCGTGACATTCTTGTAAATACTATTTTTAAATGTATGAAAGGGGACTTTAATGATTTAATAACAATGAAAAGCCGGTGGAATATCGTTCAAATCAGTAAAACCATCGCCGTTGAATGTTCTTGTATTACATATAATCTATCGAAAGAATTTGAATTAAATAACTTGACATGAAAGATAAAATAGGTGTAACAAAAGATACCGCGATGTTGTACTGTTCCCTCGCTTATTACATGTGATAACAAATTTTACAGAAGGATAAGTGATATTAAAAAATGGTTCGGGAAATTCACATTATTGTGGATTTTTACTTCACAAAAATATTCTGAATGAAGTTTTCCAAGTTAAAATAGGATGCATAGTTTCATTTTGATGAGTATGTGGATCTGATTAGTTGGCCCTGGAATTTTTTTTATTCCCAACCTGCACAAACAGCAACCAAGCTTTCGATTCTGTTAATTTAGGAAACTGGGTATGTGGGCAGTCAAAAGATAATATAATATTTGGAAAATCGACATTGAAAATACGGACTATATCATTTGAAGTAGGTATATTCAACAAAACGTCAGTACCAAGCGTCTAGGCCCTCCGGCCATACCAACATACAGGGTGTTTATCATGTTATGTGTTTATAACTATTTAGCGCTGTATGTGTTCAACATCATATAACATGATGTTTTTTTAATTATTGGAGTCGACTGAAAACAGACTGGATTTTCATGTTTAATGGACCAAAAAAAATCCGCTTCGAAACGATACCCATTCCTCTGAACGCAGATCTAATCCCTTCGAATGAAGAACGTTCTCTGCGCTTTCGTCTGTCCCGCCTTTTTTTAACAGCTTCATCAGATATTTAATTGTCGTTGGCTTGCGTTTGTGAAGAATGAATTTCCTCTAAACCCAAAACCAGTAGCCGAGCAGGCAGAAATTGGAACCATGAGCAGGCCAAGGCTGGTTTGTTAGGCGGCTAATTATTCGTTCCGGAAATTTGTCCGATAAAATGCGAAACATTTCTTGGAGCAGATAGTGAGAGTACTATCCTGTTGAAAGTGAAATTCCTCCAACTAGCAGCAGAATACATTTTTTCTTAAGGATATTGAGGTACATCTCGGAATTAACTGACACGCCGTCTTCAAATCTCACTATCGGTACCACTTTGCTGTCCAAGATTGCTGCCAAGCCATCGCCTTATCACTTAGTGTTGCGTCGAGTCATCGTACAGAAATGGACCAGCCTCGCAAAAATGTGAGTGAACGACACTTAATCCAAAGAAATTGCTAAGCAAAATCGTGATCGAAATGGGCATGTTAAAAGTTCGAAGTTCAGTTGCAGGCTGCATCCGGAGGGTTCACATCAGTAATCTATTCAATTTATTCCTAGCGCAAAATCACGAATGATGTAAATTTCACTGAACAGGGAACGCCTCTGCCAATCTGTACCTGCGGCGCCGGAGCGCGCCTGAAACAGCCGAGCATGTCATGGCGTCGTGCCCGGCTGTTGCACCCGGCAGGCTCAATCATAACATCACGTCGGCGCGCGATCTGTGTAAACGACCGCTAGATAGCATTGACTAACTCACTGGTGTTCAGTTAACAGTATAAGGGTATACACCTGTCGTAACATTTCCAACCTGAACTTTTCGAAGGATATCCGGGCTTTTGTGCGTTACACCGGTCGAGGTTTCTTCACCGCACGAGGATCTGGGGCTTAGCAACAGCAACGACCACGTTCTCATTTAAGGAGCCGCGGTTTCTCCCGTTTCAGGAAATGGGTGACCTGAATAGCCGTCGTTTGGGAAGTTTTAGTGTTCTATTATACTGTTATAATTTGTGACATTTATCGCGTCATTCCGGTTGAAAAGAGCTACCGCGGCAAGGCTGGGAACCCTGGAACAGCTCCGTAAACAAGACAATATCGGATACATTGTTCATTTGATGCGCGATGTCGGCGGACATTGAACGGCAAAATCGCGGTGAAGATTGCAGGAGGTAGCTCAGGTATGAGTGATCTAGTTTGAAATAATTCAGTGCAATAAACAAAATATCGAATTAATGCTGTTCGTAATGACAGATAAATTTCTTCATTTATGTGGGCATTAAGTTGGGAACCACAAGTCCAATAGAGATGCTATTTGTCAAAATATTCGTTAACTCTTTCCTTCTAACCCTGTAACGGGCATGGGCACTCATATATATTGTTCTGTCGAGTGCCAGATGCATCTACTATTAGATAAGTGTCGAATAGGCGGAAGAAAATCACTAGCAATGCAAGAACCGATGGCGTAATCTACTTGAAGGGACGAAAGAAATGCTCTCCGTGAGTTCAGAGATACTTTCATTACTGAGTTGTAGGTCACAACACATTTTTTTTGTTTAATTGTTTTCAAGTTTAAAGATTAATGCACTATTTGAAACTGTTATCAACAGAATGTTCCATGACACCGGCTTTATATTTGTTAAGTGCATTATTTTGAGTGCTTCCGTTTTATTTTGTTCGTTTACTTCAATTGAAGCGAATTTCTATAATAAAATTCCACGGCAACTAAATACTTTAGTCACAGTGGAATTCAAAAACATTTTCAGACGATTCAAAACGCCAAGCTGAATTTTATGATGATTTAACCTGTCAAAATAATATAACAAGTGACCCATGAGTTGAAATTCTAAATTTATGTTCAGCACAGTTTAGCAAAGGAATATCATTTTATTAGCAGTATCAAATGAGCACAGATTCAATTTTACTGTTTTCTCAGAATAACCTCCATAGAAAATGTACATTAAAATGATGCGCATTACTGTCTCAAATTTATACCAGTGATCGGATTTGGCCAACCGTTCAACTCCTGATTTGTGTGAGTAGGCCGATTCAAATTAGGCAAATGGAAGTTAATGGAACTCCACAAATCATGTCGTCTAGGAAAACATTGCGGCGTGTGTAGGCGGAAGGTATTGTACTCTGTGGCTTGTGTAGGTAGAAAGTGTTGTACTTTGTGACGTGTGTAGGCAGAACGTGTTGTACTTTGTGGCGTGTGTAGGCAGAGAGTATTGTACTTTGTGACTTGTGTGGTCGGAAGGTATGGTACTTTGTAGCGTGTCTAGGCAGAAAATGTTGTATTGTGTGGCGTGTTTAGGCAGAAAGTATTGTACTTTGTGGCGTGTGTAGGCGGATTGGCTTGGACTTTGTGACGTGTGTAGGCAGAAAGTATTGTACATTGTGGCGTATGTAGGCAGAAAGTATTATACTTTGTGGCGTAGGTAGCCAGACGGTATTATACTATTTGACGTGTGTAGGCAGAATGTATCAAAATTTGTGACGTGTGTAGGCAGAAGGTATTGTATTATGTGGCGTGTGAGGGAAGACATTGTTGTACTTTGTGACATGTGTAGTCAGAAAGTATTATATTTGTGGCGTGTCTAGGCTGAAAATGATGTACCTTGTGGCGTGTGTTGGAGAAACTTTTGTACTTTGTGTCGTGTAGAGGCAAAGAGTACTATGCCTTGTAGCGTGTGTGGGCAGAACGTATTATACATTGTGGCATGTGTAGGTAGAAAGTATTGTACCATGTGACGTGTGTAGGTAGAAAGTATTGTACTCTGTGGCGTGTGTAAGGAGAATATATTGTACTTTGGGGCGTGTGTAGGGAGAAATTATTGTACATTATGACGTGTGCAGGTAGAATGGGTTGTACCTTGTGGTGTGTGTAGGCAGAAAGTATTGTACTTTTTGGTGTGCGTAGGCAGAAAGTATTGTTCTCTGTGGTGTGTTTAGGCAGAAAGTTCTGTACTTTGAGGCGCGTGTAGGCAGAAAGTATTGTAATTCGTGGAGCGTGTAGGCAGAAAGTATTGTAATTCGTGGAGCGTGTAGGCAGAAAGTATTGAACTGCGTGGCGTGTGTAGAAGAACGTATTGTACTTTGTGGCGTGTGTAGGGGGAAGTATTGCACTTGGTGGCTTGTGTAGGCAGAAAGTATTGTACTCTGTGTTGTGTGTAGGCAAAAAGTTCTGTACTTTGTGGCGCGTGAAGGCAAAAAGTATTGTACTATGTGGGGTGTGTAGGCAGAAGGTATTGTACTCTGTGACGTGTGTAGGCGGAAAGTATTGTACTTTCTAGCGCGTGTAGGCAGAAAGTATCGTACTTTGTGGCCTGTGTAGGCGGAGAGAACTGTACACTGCAAAATAAAAAGTAGTGCATTTGTCTCAGAAGCGTCGTATATTATTAGCAGCAATCATGATGTTACCGACTGTACGTGTAGGCAAACGTTAGGAATGAAGCGCCAATGTGTCCTTGTTCGCAGTTGTTTATGATGTCACCGACTGAACGT
>SDVV010012986.1:0-15264 GCA_016164225.1 Gammarus roeselii | reverse complement strand
TACACAGCTTCTTTTTATTACTCTGGGTAACTACTTGTCTTTTAATATGATTCACAACCGTCTGAGTGAGATAGAGAAAATATGGGTTAGGAACATGCAAGATGACCAAACACAAGTACTTGGACATCCCACAACAACGATTAAACCGTGGTTACTTTAGGTAAAGAGATGTTAATTCAACCCTGTTATGGACTGATGTTGAGGCTAATTTCATTTGATTTTGTATGTACTATACCGTATCTACTATAGGTTTCAGTTGTGTTGCCTTCATGTCTTGGTATCTTACACATTTCTTGTTTGTTTGGTTACATGATTGTTCATTCTCATTCATCATGTTTGATGTATGTTTTGGGTATGGTAGAGAATTAATCTTCTTGCTTTGTTTTATCTCATGAGGTTTTAGTATAGGTCTGTCAGTTTTGTAGCTTCTCCGTTGAATTTCCATCTTCAATGCAATCTGATGGTTATCTATACAATTTAGGATGTATTACGTTTGTGTCTAATAATATAGAACATCATTTCAAGTCTAATTTAGGTACATTTTGTTCCTTTATAGTGATTTATATATCTTCTTTCATTCTGATACAATATTTGACGTGGTTATTATAGATATAGAACAGACGATTTGTTACAAATTGGGTCTTACTGTTAGGGTATTGTATATATATATTGTATGACTATTCTTCAATATTAAGGAGGAGTTAGACTGTCCCCTAGGCAAAAGCTCATTCTGTTTATGCTTGTTTGTGTAAATGGACCGATTTATTAGGATGGATACCATAATGTAATACAATTTTTAATGCAAATTATAGCAGAGTTGAGAACCTTATTTAGCTATTTTTATATATGTTCCTGATATGTTTTTTTTTCCACGAGAATCATAGGAATGTATGTTTAAGAGGTGAAGTCCGTACTGCATCTTTGTGGAATTTTCCTCATTGATCCCTAGCAAATGTGTAGTTTAATGTTTAGATGATAATTTTCTGGATAGATGGGTCCTATTGTAGAGATGGTTTATTCTCGTTGGTTGTCATTTTGGACTTCATCCATGTTCAACGTGAATTATGTACGTTCTTGTAGTCGTCGATCTTGAGCTTCATGGGTTTGTAGCGTTTTACTTAGGTCATCAGTAAACAGAACCCAAGCTTTTTATGGCCACACACTCCTGAGACTCATTCTTGACCACTGTACATGTGTCTAGATTTTGGTTATGTCCAGGATGTATCTTTGTTCGAGGTTGTTCAGAGACGATGGGTTAACAGATGCAAGGTACGTCTGTGGCATCGTATCATGACTGTAAGTTACCTCTAAATTTGTTATATATCAGTGGTAGATTGCTGAGAAGTGACCTAGTAAAGCATTATAGAGTTCATTTTTATAACACAGTAGGCTTGGATTTGTAGTTCCAGAGGCATAACATCAGTTAGGTCTAGGAATTTATCATAGATTTGAATGGTATGATAGTATCAAATAACATTTTTCTCATCAACTCAGCCTTAAATGTCAGGTATTTTTGGTATGGCTGTTATGTCAGTATACGATCTTAGTCATGAACCAGATCAAGTTGGATATTGGAGTAGGATTCATCATCTGGATGCGGTAGGATACACCGTATATAATAGTTAATTGTTGTTGCTTAGGGTAGAGTAGAAAATCTTATTTAGCTATTTTTTTAAATGTTGTTGTATATTTTTGATTTGATATCATAGGAATATATCAGTATTCGATATAAATTTGCCTATTTTCATGGGATGTTGGGTATCAAATATGCTTATTTGGATGAAATGATTAAAAAATTTGGTGTGTTTCCCCTCTCGACATTGGATTTGGGTCTGGTTCCATATTACCTTGGAGAACTATTCTACCGGATTGGGTTGAATGTTAGTGTTGGAACTTTTCAATAATTGAATGTACATCTCAATTATGTTATCCAATCGTAGGTCTTTGCTACATGCTCTTACTTTTATAAATGTTTGTATTTTGTTTGCAGTTTAGCCACTTAGAAGTTTTTGATTAATTCAAACTTTTGTTATGAGACTGCATTCCCATTCAGAATATTTGACTTTTTACCAGATCCACTTCAACATTTTTCACTGAAGGTCTGTAATGATGGCCATAATCCTAACTCATTCTAACCTAAAATTACCAAGTATTGCATATTATTCCCCATTTCATACTTATGTTAGGTATTTTTCTTCATTGATTTAATCTTCATCCTTATCAAATCTAACCACTTGACCCTGTAGTTATACCAATCTTTAGCAGATTGTGTGCTTACATTTATACATATATTTTTTCACTTCGCTTGTTACAAGTCCAGTAATATCGACCAGTCTCGAGTAATGTTAGGTTATCGCTCCTTTGTGGACTTATGTGTTCAAAACGTTTATGTAAGCTTACCCCATACGTCAGTGAGTGTTACAAATGTTTAAGCGTTAGCAAGATTTATATACGGTTTTACTGTTGGAATATGATTTTTTGTAGTGTTAGACGTTTTGCTCCTACCATTTTCGTCTATTATATCAAATATTGAAAAAATCCACTCTAACAATTTTTTCATACAGATCTGCAGTGTAAGGTCTGCAATCCACAAGATCTAGGATATAAACCATGTCTAAGGTACATAATTAGCGAAATATATATCAATGTACGATAACATAGATCAAATATTGATGAATACAAAATGGGTTACCATTGGATGACAAATACATTATTACACTAGGCAACTTAACCTATTCTATCCAATAGTTATGTATTTTTAATCAAGTTCGATGGTTATGTATGATATTGATATGCATGAATCTCTCCACTAGGGATGTCTATTTATCATATCAAAAGCAGTTGAATACATTTTTCTTCAATTTAATCCAACAAAAAACCTTCTGCAGATGTTGGGATTTCAGAATTTATTGATAGCTCTGTTACATGTTTGGATGAGACTCAGCAGGTAGGATCCAAGAGAACTAATGCACTTCAATCTGTTACATTTTTTAATGTAGGTCAGTTATATGCAATGTTAGGTTCAAAGATCTAGTCATTCTAACCAATAATTATATATTTTCATTCAAGTTTGATGGATATGTATGATATTTAGTCATTATTTTGTGCAATGTACTTATCAAATCCCTCCCACACGGCTCTATTTTTTGTAGTTTTTCTTCTAATGTCACACACCAGGTACACACATTCACGCTTTGTACGCATATATCCAGGAACCGGGCTCGGTAGAATGATGTCGTATACAGGGATAGTTACCGATACAATGTAGACACACACACACACACACACACATTTTGATTGCATATACAGGATCGATTAACATCTGAGGCACTTAAACTCTGATATATGTTTTTTTTTCATTAGAACAAAATCCCTTGTTATTATTACAAGATATTTATTGTGGATCACCTTCACGTCATGATAGGTGTAAAGAACTAAGCATCTTAACCTATCCTATTCTTTTCTATACAGGAATTATATAGTATCGATCAAGTTTTTGTGTATAAATTTGTTACTTTTTTATCGATTTATGATATAATCATTTTCATCCGCTCCACTTGGCTCTACATTTTGATCTAGCCTATTCACACCCATCAAAACCTAACGTAACCTAACTCTATGTATGGTGTTCAGTCATTGCTATATACATATGAAGCCCTCCAAACGACTCTAAATAATACTTTAACATATGTGCTATTTATTTTGTTGTCACTCTCATCCCATATAAGTTATCAGAGAGGACCCATTTTCAATCTTAGATGGTTTGAATGTTACGGGTAATTTGTATTATTTTTGATATGACACAATTCTACTTCACTTTAACATATTATTCACACCCATCATAACCTGACCTGACCTTACATACGGTATTCAGTCATTGATATAGCTATACATATGATCTCCTCCATACTACTCTAATTATCACTCTAACATATATACATGTTATTTATTTTGTTGTCACTCTCGAGTCATATTTGTTACCAGAGAATCGCCCCATTTTCAAACTTGGATGGATTGAATGCTACATGTATTTATAATTTGTATTCAGTTTCATACAAACGGACGCATAGTCTCACACCATGTTTTTCTTAATTTACTTCAATATCTCCGCTTAACTCTACAACCACTGACAACTTGCATCTCTGAATTTTCATTTTTCTCTTGCCTATATTTGTCTTATTCTCAACGATGACTTTGTTTCAAGATCTGATTGGACGCTGATTAATATCATACCATACTGTAACACATCTAGATCATTTGCCTTGAACTAGGTTTTCTGGCATCATTTCAACCCTTGAATCGATTTTTTTCTACTGATTTCGAAAATTTGATGTTACCTCAGACTGTCACGATGTTCACAATTCATTACTTAACCTTCGAGTTTAGGATAATATAAACATTTCATTGAGAACATACATAGTTTTTATTAGTATTTATTAGCATTATTTACAGACCTTGCTGCCATCATCATTATCATATACTTGGTTTTGATATTTAAACAGCATATTTTGTCATCCAACAGTACTTTTCATCACTATATTTCAGTATACTCTCAAAATCCATCTTAAACTCCATCATATCTTTGATGCAAATACCGAAGGCTATTCCGTTCCTGTGTGTCAATAAATGTATTTCTTCTTCTTGATCTTGATTATTCGAATCTTTTCCAATTCAGTCATTCTGAGATTCATCATTGAGAAATTTTGCATACGTTCCAGTTTCTCTTTTGTTTTTAGGTATAATCTGGTGTCCACTACCTCAGCTGTATTACAATCATGATGAAGATTTTACCCTTGGATCGTGTAAATTATTGAGATTTGCTTCTCTTATCCCCTCCCCCTCCTAAACTTACTTACATACGAATGTAACGCATCCACATTTGTTTCACAAAGCATACTTCCTTTTTTCCTGCATACATTTATGAATAATATCTCCCACTCTTCTGATTCTTGTTTGTCCATCCTGAGATAACTGTTATTTTCCACACTAGTCAATATTTATTCAAACTGACTCATCATCTTAGGAGATTTCTTCTTCCAGCACTTGTAAACAAAATTTTGAGATATGAATGTTCATTTTTTGTTTAATCTATGACAAAACGTGTGTCTCCGCTTGTTCTCAACGTATCACTAACTCCATTTTTGATTACCAGCGAGCTATTATAAGTTGATTACATGTGGTTGTTCGATAAACATTTGGCCTAACATTTCTCACCTAGGTCATCAACTGTGTATATGTATAGGGCTGAGTACGTATGTGAATGTGAATATTCAAGCGTATGTACGTGTTACTTGAGTTAAAAATATATAACACAAGTTTAATATTCAAATTTTCAATTAAATGTAAAAAAAATTAGGGATGTCATCTTACTTAAATAGCCAAGTCTGTATTTTGCTGTGATAACTTGGCTATTTAAGTAAGGTGACATCCCTGGAAAATTTTGAATTCTATCAAAATTTTGAATATTAAACTTGTGTTATATATTTTTAACTTGTATAACACGTACATACGCTTGAATATTCACATTCAAATACGTACTCAGCCCTATACATATACACAGTTGATGACCTAGGTGAGAAATGTTAGGCCAAATGTTTTGCAAAAAACCACATGTAATCAACTTATAATAGCTAGCTGGTAATCAAAAATGGAGTCAGTGATACGTTGAAAACAAGCGGAGACACACAATTTGTCATAGAATAAACAAAAAATGAACATTCATTTCTCAAAATTTTGTTTACAAGTGCTGGAAGAAGGAATCTCCGGAGATGATATGCGTCGGTTCGAATAAATATTGACTAGTGTGGAAAATAACAGTTATCTCAGGATGGACAAACAAGAATAAAAAAAGTGGGAGATATCATTCATAAATGTATGCAGGAAAAAAGGATGTCTGCTTTGGGAAACATGTGGATGCGTTACATTCGTATGTAAGTAAGTTTAGGAGAGGGAGGGGATAAGAGAAGCATATCTTGATAATTTATATGATCCAAAGGTAAGATCTTCATCATGATTGTAATACCAGATTATGCCTAAGAACATAAGAGAAACTGGAACGTATGCAAAGTTCTCAATGATGAATCTCAGAATGACTTTGAATTGGAGAAGATTCGAATAATTAAGATCAAGAAGAAGTAATTCATTTATTGACGCACAGGAACGGAATAGCCATTGGTATTCGCATCAAAGATATGATGGAGTATAAGATGGATTTTGAGAGTATACTGAAATATAGTGATGTAAAGTACTGTTGGATGACGAACAATGCTGTTTAAATATCAAAACCAGGTATATGATAATGATGGCAGTAAGGTCTGTAAATAATGCTAATAAATACTAATATAAACTATGTATGTTCTCAATGAAATGTTTATATTATCCTAAACTCGAAGGTTAAGTAATGAATTGTGAACATAGTGACAGTTGGAGGTAACATAGAATCTTCAAAATAAGCAAAAAAAAAATTGTTTCAAGGGTTGAACTGATGCCAGAAAACCTAGCTCAAGGTAAATGATCTAGATGTGTTACAGTATGGTATGGTATTAATCAGCGTCCAATCAGATCTTGAAACGAAGTCATCGTTAAGATTAAAAAAAATATAGGCAAGAGACAAATGAAAATTCAGAGATGCAAGTTGTCAAAGGTTGTAAAGTTAAGTGGAGTTATTAAAGTAAATTTAGAAAAACATAGTGTGAGACTAAGTGTCCTTTTGTATGAAACTGAATACAAATTTGAAATACATGTAGCATTCAATCCGTCCAAGTTTGAAAAAGGGCAGATTCTCTGGCAACATATATGACTTGAGAGTGGCAACAAAATGAATAACATGTATGTTAGAGTGATAATTAGAGTTGTATGGAGAGGATCATATGTATATATCAATGACTGAATACCGTACGTAAGGTCAGGTCAGGTTATGATGGGTGTGAATAATATGTTGAAGTAACGTAGAATTGTGTCAAATCAAAATTAATATGAATTACCCGTAACATTCGAACCATCTAAGATTGAAAATGGGTCCTCTCTGATAATTTATATGGGATGAGAGTGACAACAAAATAAATAGCACATATGTTGAAGTATTATTTAGAGTTGTTTGGAGGGCTTCATATGTAAATAGCAATGACAGAACGCCATACATAAAGTTAGGTTTTGATGGGTGTGAATAAGCTAGATCAAAATGTAGAGCCAAGTGGAGAGGATGAAAATGAATATATCATAAATCGATAAAAAAGTAACATTTATGCATGAAAACTCAATCGATACTATATAATTCCTGGATAGAAAAGGATAGGATAGGTTAAGATGCTTAGTTTTTTTCACCTATCATGACGAGGAGGTGGTCCACAATGAATATTTTGTATCAATAACAAGGGATTTTGTTCTAATGGAAAAAAAACATATCAGAGTTAAAGTGCCTCAGATGTTAATCGATCCTGTATATGCAATCAAAATGTGTGTGTGTGTGTGTGTGTGTGTGTGTGCGTGTCTACATTGTATCGGTAACTATCCCTGTGTACAACATCATTATACCGTGCCCGGTTCCTGGATATATGCGTACAAAGCGTGAATGTGTGTACCTGGTGTGTGACATTAGAAGAAGAACTACGAAAAATAGAGCCGTGTGGAAGCGGTTTGATATGTACAATGACTAAATGAATATCATACATATCCATCAATCTTGAATGAAAATATATAATTATTGGTTAGAATGACTAGATCTTTGAACCTAACATTGCGTATAATTGACCTTCATTAAAAAATGTAACAGATTGAAGTGCATTAGTTCTCTTGGATCCTACCTGCTGAGTCTCATCCGAACATGTAACAAGGCTATCAATAAATTCTGGAATCCAAACATCTGCAGAAGGTTTTTTGTTGGATTAAATTAGAGAAAAATGTATTCAACTGCTTTTGATACGATGAATGGACATCCCTAGTGGAGAGATTCATACATATCAATATCATACATAACCATCAAACTTGATTGAAAATACATAACTTTTATGATAGAATTGGTTAAGTTGCCTAGGTAATAATGTATTGGTCATCTAATGGTAACCCATTTTGCATTCATCAATATTTGATCTATGTTATCGTACATTGATATATATTTCGCTAATTATGTACCTTAGACATGGTTTATATCCTAGATCTTGTGGATTGCAGACCTTACAATGCAGATCTGTATGAAAAAATTGTTAGAATGGATTTATTCAATATTTGATATGATAGGCAAAAATGGTAGGAGCAAAACGTCCATCACTACAAAAAATCATATTCCAACAGTAAAACCGTATATAAATCTTGCTAACGCTTAAACATTTGTAACACTCACTGACGTGTGGGGTAAGCTTACATGAACGTTTTGAACACAAAAGTCCACAAACAAGCGATAACCTAACAATACTCGAGACTGGTCAATATTACTGGACTTGTAACAAGCGAAGTGAAAAAAATATATATACAAATGTAAGCACACAAACTGCTAAAGATTGGTTAAACTACAGGGTCAAGTGGTTAGATTTGATAAGGATGAAGGTTAAATCAATGAAAAAAAATACCCAACATAAGTATGAAACGGGGAATAATATGCAATACTTGGTACTTATAGGTTAAAATGAGTTAGGATTATGGCCATCATTACAGACCTTCAGTGAAAAATGTTGAAGTGGATCTGGTGAATGGTCAAAAAAGTCAAATATTCTGAATGGGAATGCAGTCTCATAACAGAAACCTGAATTAATCCAAAACTTCTAAGTGGCTAAACTGCAAACAAAATACAAACATTTATAAAAGTAAGACTTGCGGGAATAAGCATGTAGCAAAGACCTGCGATTGGAAAACATAATTGAGATGTACATCCAATTATTGAAGAATTTCAACACTAACATTCAACACAATTTGGTAGAATAGTTCTCCAAGGTAATATGGAACCAGACCCAAATCTAATGTTGAGAGGGGAAACACACCAAATTTTTGAATCATTTCATCCAAATAAGCGTATTTGATACCCAACATCCCATGAAAATAGGCAAATTTATATTGAATACTGATTTATTCCTATAATATCAAATCGAAAATATACACCAACATCTATAAACATAGCTTAATAAGATTTTCTACTCTACCCTAAGCAACAATGATTAACTATTATACACGGTGTATCCTACCGCATCCAGATGATGAATCCTACTCCAATATCTGACATGATCTGGTTCATGACTAAGATCATATATTAACATAACAGCCATACCAAAAATAACAGAGATTTAACGCTGAGTTAATGTGAAAAATGTGATTTTATACTATCATACCATTCCAATCTATAATAAATTCCTAGTTCTAACTGATGCTATGCCTCTGGGAGTACAAATCCAAGCCTACTGTGTCATAAAAATGAACTCTATAATGCTTTACTAGGTCACTTCTCAGCAATCTACCACTGATATCTAACAAATTTAGAGGTAACTTAGTCATGATACGATGCCACAGACGTACCTCGCATCTGTTAACCCATCGTCTCTGAACAGCCTCAAACAAAGATACATCCTGGACATAACCAAAATCTAGACACATGTACAGTGGTTAAGATTGAGTCTCAAAGAGTGTGTGGCCACAAAAAGCTTGGGTTCTGTTTACTGATGACTTGAGTAAAACGCTACAAACCCATGAAACTCAAGATCGACGTCTACAAGAACGGACATAATTCACGTTGAACATGGCTGAAGTCCAAAATGACAACTAAAGAGGATAAACCATCTCTACTATACAACTCATCCATCCAGAAAATTATCATCCAAACGTTGAACTACACATTTGCTAGGGATCAATGACAAAAATTCCACAAAGATGCAGTACGGACTTACACCTCTTGAACATACATTCCTATGATTCTCATGGAAAAAAAAACATAACATCAGTAACATATATAAAAATAGCTAAATAAGGTTCTCAACTCTGCTATAATTTGCATTACTTCATTATGATATCCGTCCTAATAAATTGGTCCATTTACACAAACAAGCATAAACAGAATGAGCTTTTGACTAGGGGACAGTTGAACTCCTCCTAAATATTGAAGAATGGTTGCACAATAAATATACAATACCCTAACAGTGAGACCAAATTTGTAACAAATCATTTGATCTATATCTATAATAACCATGCCAAATATTGTATCAGGATGAAAGAAGATATTTAAATCACTATAAATGAACAAAATGTAACTAAATTAGACCTGAAATAATGTTCTATATTGTTGACACAAACATAATATATACTAAATTGTATAAATAACTATCAGATTGCATTGAAGATGGAATTCAACAGAGAAGCTACAAAACTGAAAGACCTACACTAAAAACTCAGGAAATAAAATGAAGCAAGAAGATTAATTCTCTACCATACCCAAAACATACATTAAACGTGATGAATAAGAATGAACAATCATGTAACCAAACAAACAAGAAATGTGTATAAGATACCAAGACATGCAGGCAACACAACTGAAACCTATAGTAAATACGGTATAGTACATACAAAATCTAATGAGATTAGCCTCAACATCAGTCCATAACAGGGTTGAATTAACATCTCTTTAACTAAAGTAACCATGGTTTAATCGTAACAGATTTGTCATATATACATATAAAACTACCACAATGATGCAACAACCAAGCAATTATGCCTGAAATAGCTTGCTACATGGATGCTTCAAGCCTAAAATACCCTAAAATGGGTAGAACTGTATGAGTTAACTGATCGAAATTCCAAAACACTAAAAATATAACATAAATCAATCGATCATTACTAAGTATATATAACATAATATTTTAACTTACAGTGAATCCATATTGTTCAGTTTTTTTTGCTATTGGAAAAACGCGTTAATGGAACACTGATATAACTGTTTCAAAACTGGGTAATGCAATATGGGGTAGATAGATTCTTGACTGTGGGTGCTGCATCATCCCACAATACATACCCAAACTCGCCAATAATCATTCTAATAATCCATACTAATCCTATAGATAGTATATACGTATGAAATAAATAGATGGAAAACACAGAATCTTGCCAGCAATCCTACCTTCAGGCTGGTACAAACAGGGCCATTCGCACACTAAGGCTGCAAATTGAGTTATAAGACATACCTACCATACTAATCATGTAATAAAATATGTAGTGATAAATGAACAATACATATAAGAATATCCCAAGCCCCCACCGCTACAAACCCACCAATCAAGCATTGAATGAGTCATATATACCACAACTAGATAAGAATACCAACATATATGTTCACAAAAAGAAAATATATAGAAACAATAAACCATCCATAAATATATAACAAGTTATACACTCACAACATAGCAAACGTGACACGGAAACAAATTTATAAGACAAGGAACAGGTAAGAGCAAACTCACATAATCTTCCAGGAGCACATTCAACTTTTTGCCTAGGCGATCCCTACGTCCCTCCCCCACCAGAAATTTGGAATAAGACTAATCCTACCAGAACCAAATGAATATATATAACGAGCAACAGTTAGTGTCCAATTATACTCCACTACAACCATCTTAAGAAGAAAAAATGTATGTATAAATACAATGAAGATCATAAATACAATAAAAATTAAAATGTTCTCAACATTAACCATGCCAATCAAGGCCGCGAGCCTACTTCCATCCCGCCGTTCCCCTTCCGTCCCCCCCTTCCGTCCCCCCCTTCCGGTCCCCCCCCTCTCCCCCCGTCCGTTAGCTGACTCTGGCATCAAACCAGTTCCGGTACCCACCGTCCCCCGCCCCTCCCACTTCTACGCTAACCCCCATACGGACCGGGTTAGTCATGGTTGCATGCATCACGTCCTACCCCGACCGGCTCTTTTATCCCTATCTAATTCCTTCACAGGGCGGTCCTCGCACCACTTGTAACTACTTAGAGTGAAGGACAAGGAAATAATTTAAAGCATTTAAATGATGTACTCTGTCTACTCCGGAGACAATGAGGTTATTCAGGATTGTTGAGGCTGAATGCTGAAAGGGATTAGGTGTAAAATTGGAGGAAAGCATGGGACAGGTGGGTGATCTGCTGTCTCGTCTGGAAGACAGGATGCTGAAAGGGATAATATTGAAGAAATCAGGAACAATTGAATAACTGACCTGTCAATACTTTCCAGAGGGAACCAGTGAGAAAATTTTAATGTGGATTTCTAAACATAAGCTAACAGACCTCTGACACCAGAACCCTTAAATTACCTGGCAAACAGGTATGAATGAAATTGAATTATATACAGTATTTACATATTCTTTGAGGAGACTAACTCCCATGTGGCCTCAGCCATAGGAACTGCTAAGTTCCTAACATAGTGGACAATTGATAATGAAGTAATAACTATTTACACTAAAACAAGACTCTGGGTGTCTAGGATTAAAGTTCTCTTTCTGCCACCTAACATGCAGGTGCATGCTAACAAAATCTAAGCAAATGGGGAAAAAAGGAAACTCAAGAAAATGCAAAACACACAGAATAGCTGTGAAAATAAAAGTAGCAAACTGAAAGTGGTAACTCACTGTAAAATCATTTGGGTGAAATAAAGTAGCAAATCATAATTTAAACAAATAAATATAAAATTATCAATGATGATTATCATATGAAAAAGAGGAAAAATAGTAAGCTGAATTTGAAAATCTCATAGATCCACTAATAAAGTATTGAATCCTTGATAGTAATCTAAAGCTAAGAATAATGAGAATGTCATCACTGATGGTTTAATCAATATTGTAAATGACTATCAAAGGTAATGGATCTATGCTCACATCAAAATTAGGTTCATAATGAAACAAATAATAAATAAATGACAGAAATTCAAGAATATAAAATGAACCATAAATTAACCCAGCATGAACAAGCATAGCAGGAAAACTCTAGCTATACACTTACCTAGTTGAGAGAGTTCCCTCACTGAGGAGTGGGCTGATATTTTACTGAAAAAGTCTGGGAACGCAAAAATACTGTCAGAATAATGAATGGGCAAAGGCTCTGAAAAAAACAGAAATGATAAGTTACGTCAACAAAACGTGAGAATTATTAATTTATTTATGAGGAATTTGGAAGTGAAAAATGATATGATAATGAAGCAGAGACAGAGATACTTTGAGCTGTAAGAAATGACATAATGTTCCTCCGTTAACAACATGCAATCCCTGAGACTCCTAACCTGAATTGTTTCTCAAACAATTTGCTGTTTTTCATGCTTCTCACTGTAGGTACCTTGTTGTGTTTTTGCTTTTTCTATGATTGATCTTAAGTGCCAATCACAAGTACCCTGGTGGCCCTGCCTGTGTAGTCAATACCATTCAATAATAATCATATTTATATGAAAAATGTTTATTATTATCAGTAGAAGTATCTATATCTTTGGGTATAGGTAGTAGTAGTATTGGGAAAAGTTTACAACGTGTATTGGTGAAATTTTTGTTGTCTGCACTGCTCAAATGTATGAACTGTAATCTAATTCCACTGTAGCATTAAGCATGTTGTACATTAGCTGTATATATTCATATGTTCTTGGCTGCAATATACAATGGTGTTTATATAGTTCTCATGCTTTGTTGACTCCTAACTTGAAAAGAATATCTATGTAAATGCTCTTACCAGCATTTTAAATTACAACATTAAAATAGGTAGGTATTTCAATTGTGGTTATTGTTGACGTCACAGTCAAGCCGAGCACAGATTCTCAAGAAGGCGTCTGACTACATTGACTTCATGCGGAAAAAGATTGCCTCTCATCAAGCTGACATTGAAGACCTACAGAAACAAAATGAACTTCTTGAAGCACAAAGTGAGTATGGGATATTTTTTCTGCATTATACATTCATATCCTAATTGTAATTCTCATGGGTGCTACTTTCTCCATTGTCATCCATGCCAGACATTGTTGCTGTATGGAACTGCTCATTAATTGATGACATCTGCTCTATTCTTTGAGAATTTTAAATTTGCCCAAGTTTTCTCTCGGTCACTTTCTCAAGTTAGACAAATGGCTGTTGCACATTAAATAATGCTACATTCTATTGTATTGTTTCTGGTCAATTGCTGGATGCTTTCTGTGCTTTCTGGACAGCATATCAAAACATTCATATATTCTATTACATTTTTCTGTCAATTGATGATGTTCCCAACAGGAACATCAATAAGTCTACCAAGACCACTTGTCAACAACATAATAAAATGGTTTGCTTGAGATCTACAGAAGTATTGATTCTGCATAAACCGTTCATACTTAAATGTATATTCTTTGTCCTCATAAGTATAATACATAAATAATTTAGCATTATATTTATATTGCAAATAATTGATCTCAAAGTGTTTTTAATGGTTGATTAGTATGTGATAGCTATATAGGTACATATATATTTTGAAAAATGTAATGGTTACATTTAAAAAAAAAAAACTCCATTATGTGGGTTTTAAAGCTAATTGTGGAAATCATTACCATTTTGTTCAGAGATGAGTTTTTGAAAAAATAACAGCTCATTGAAGTATGAATTTTGTTTATCTTGCTATCATATCTGTGATTTAAATTAATTATTTTCTTCCCTATCTGTAATTCAAATGAATGACTTGCTATCCTATCAGCAATTTGAATGAATGACTTGCTACCATATCTGTGATTCAAATGAATGACTTGCTACCCTATCTGTGCTTCAGATGAATGACTTGTTACCCAATCTGTGATTCAAATGAATGACTTGCTATCCTATCAGCAATTCGAATGAATGACTTGCTACCATTTCTATGATTCAAATGAATGACTTGCCACAATATCTGTGATACAAATGAATGACTTGCTACCCTATCTGTGCTTCAGATGAATGACTTGTTACCCAATCTGTGATTCAAATGAATGACTTGCTATCCTATCAGCAATTCGAATGAATGACTTGCTACCATTTCTATGATTCAAATGAATGACTTGCCACAATATCTGTGATACAAATGAATGACTTGCTACCCTATCTGTGCTTCAGATGAATGACTTGTTACCCAATCTGTGATTCAAATGAATGACTTGCTATCCTATCAGCAATTCGAATGAATGACTTGCTACCATTTCTATGATTCAAATGAATGACTTGCCACAATATCTGTGATACAAATGAATGACTTGCTACCCTATCTGTGCTTCAGATGAATGACTTGTTACCCAATCTGTGATTCAAATGAATGACTTGCTATCCTATCAGCAATTCG
>SDVV010012985.1:0-15264 GCA_016164225.1 Gammarus roeselii | reverse complement strand
CAGATGATCATCAGCAGACGATCATCATGTCAACCACGCCATCAGCCGACGATCATTAGGAGGTGATCATCAGCAGATGATCATCATGTCACCCACGCCATCAGCCGACGATCACTAGCAGATGATCATCAGCAAACGATCATCATGTCAACCACTCTATCATCAGACGATAATCAGCAGACGATCATCAGCAGACAATCATCATTCAAACCACGTTATCAACAGCCAATGATCTTCATGGTAATTCCTTTGGTTTATTTGGAGAAACCCGTTCTGAGAGAAAGGCACTATATATGTAAATATTTGCAAATCTCAAGTGAAGTGATTCCGTTAACATAAATTGATTTAACATTAGGAAGTCTCAACATGTGTATACTTGTTCATTACACATGAACATGGTATATAATAAAAAAACAGTGGAACGGAAAAGCTAATGAAGTTATATTCCTATTCATTTCCTCATCAACTCATGTCTTCAATTACATATCAAATTATTTAAACATCTTGAAGAAGTAAAGGAACGTCACGGCATGGTGTAAAGGTCATGACATGGTCTGAAGGTCACGACATGGTCTGAAGGTCACGACATGGTCTGTAGGTCACGACATAGTCGGAAGGTCACGACATGGTCTGAGGGCCCCGACATGGTCTGAAGGTCGTGACATGGTGTAAAGGTCATGACATGGTCTGAAGGTCACGACATGGTCTGAAGGTCACGACATGGTCTGAAGGTCAATACATGGTCTGAAGGTCACGACATGGTCTGAATATCACGACATGGTCTGGACGGCACGACATGATTTGAACGTCGCGTCATAGTCCAAAGACACACAAAATATATCAGAAACAAGGACTTTGAGTCCTAATAAAAGATTTTTCTGAGATGTTCCTATACCAATATTTCAGCCAAAACCGATACCGATACTGATAACAAATAATCAGATACTTTAAACGAGTGTTAGGGATCCACCGCCGCTGTCAATGTTGGGGCTGTCGTGGCGAAGTGTTGCGTATCCAGGAAACTTCGCTGGCTGTGATTTTTGTTTGTGTTTAGTTTCCCTCCGTAGGGCGGTGTGAATGTGATGTTGTGGTGGAAATGTTCATTCCATTTGTTTCTGCCAAATGCAGTTTTTTATAGTATATTTCAGTAGCCGACAATGGTTTCAAGTTGTTGTGGTGGTGCAGGAGGAGGCGGTGGGGTGGTGGGTGGTGAGGTGGCGAGGCGAGTGTAAAACGTGGAGCCCGTGGCGACAAGTGTTGCGCTGTGAGTCGAGGAGCCGCCGTCGGAGAGGACCCGCACAAGGAGGTAGGAGTACAGGGTGTTGGGTGAGTGAAATAGGGTGTTGTTGCTAAGATGTATATCAATGTTGCAGGTTGAGTGACGGTTATAGTGCTACATTTAACAACTCCGGTATTCTTAAACAAACAATGACAGTCTTTGTAGACCATTCGGCTTTCTTGAAATACAGTACTCACTATGACTGCTGCTATAAAACTTTCCAAAAACTAGTTGCCACCATTACACAACCCTTCCCTTCCAACAACAAGCTAGTTGCCACCATTGCACAACCCTCCCCTTCCAGCAACAAACTAGTTGCCACCATTACACAACCCTTCCCTTCCAATAACAAACTAGTTGCCAATAACACTGTAGCAGCCGATGCAGAGCACCTCTTAATTTTCTGAACCAGGACTGCACCATTTGTTTTCGAAATCGTCGGATCCCTGTGCAGAGCACACAATAACTCTGTTGCAGCGGTCAAAGGTGAACCCTACTTTATCGTACGGTATCAAGAAGTTTTAATGGATCTCACTGCAAACTCTCACTTAATCCCTATTCTATTGTACGGCCATTCTAAAGTTAATAAGTAGTTACCGTTAATGAGTCGTCTAAATGAAGCAAGTCTGAAGCCCCCAGTGTTGTTGTTCTACAACTCCCGTGTCCACGGAACATCAAACTCCCGCTATCGCTCTCCTCATTTCAGTTTTGCTTGGGAAATCCAGAAACGAATGAATTCGTTCGTATCAGTGCAAAGATCATGGAGCATCCGACATCACAGGAAATATTTTTCGTCGTAAAGTATATTTTTACACTTGAATTCAATTGTCACTTGTCAGAAATGTTCATATGCTAATGTTCATCTTGAGCTTGGTCCTTGTTTGCTGGACATTTGCTGTCCCGTATCTCAACTTCTTTACACAACAGCAGGTATGCTGCACCACTCGTGGTATTAAATTAGCATCATTGTCACATCCCTCTGTATTTCAGAACCACAGTTGTTATCCATCACCCAGGTGATATCCACACTTGTTATCCATCCCACACTTGCTATCCACTCCTGTTATCCATCCCGCACTTGCTATCCGCACTTGTTATCCATCCCACACTTGCTATCCACTCTTGTTATCCATCCCACACTTGTTATCCACTCTTGTTATCCATCCCACACTTGCTATCCACTCTTGTTATCCATCCCACACTTTTATCCACACTTGTTATCCATCCCACACTCACTACCCACTCATGTTATCCATCCCACATCTGCTACCCACACTTGTTATCTATCCCACACTTTCTGTCCACACTTGTTATCCATCCCACAGTTGTTATCCACATTTGTTATCCATCCCACAGGTGTTATCCACTCGTGTTATCCGTCCAACAGTTGGTATCCACTCTTGTTATCCGTCTCACAGTTGTTATCCACTCTTGGTATCCATCCCACACTTGCTATCCCCACTTGTTATCCATCCCACACTTGCTATCCACTCTTGTTATTCATCTACATTTGATATCCACTCCTGTTATCCATCCCACACTTGCTATCCACTCGTGTTATCCATCCCACACTTGCTATCCACTCTTGTCATCCATTCCACACTTGCTATCCACGCCTGTTATCCATCCCACACTTGTTATCCATCCCTCACTTACTATCCACACTTGTTATCCATCCCACACTTGATATCCACACTTATTATCCATCCCACACTTACTATCCACACTTGTTATTCGTCCTACAGTTGTTATTCACACTGGTTATCCATCCCTCGTGTTTAATACAAACAAGCATGATATTGCCGAAGCTTTAATTGAAGCCCGGTTCGTTGATGAGGGAACGTGCTCCGTCTTTTTCGCTCGATCAGAGTATCATTTGCTCCCTCAAAAACAATTATTGAAACCTTTGACGATTTATGTCATTGTCACATAATTGTACAGACCTTATTCCGTTTTCACGTTATTGTACAGACCTTATTCCAGTTGTCACGTTATTGTACAGACCTTATTCCAGTTGCCATGTTATTATAAGACCTGTTTCCAGTTGTCACGTTATTGTACAGACCTTATTCCAGTTATCACGTTAATGTACAGACCTTATTCCAGTTGTCACGTTATCATACAGAACAGTTTCCAGTTGTTACGTTATTGTACAGACCTAAATCTAGTTGTCACTTTATTGTACAGACCTTACTCCAGTTGTCACGTTATTATACAGACCTGTTTCCAGTTGTCACGTTATTGTACAGACCTTATTCCAGTTGTCCCGTTATTGTACAGACCTTATTCCAGTTGTCACGTTATTGCATACCTTATTCCAGTTGTCACGTTATTGTTGACCTTATTCCAGTTGTCACGTTATTGTAGACCTTATTCCAGTTGTCACGTTATTGTACAGGCCTTATTCCAGAGATATGGGTAGCTATTTGGTGTGCCTTACCTTGAATGCACACATCCAAATACTTAACATTTTACGAGTTCTTAACATTTCTGAATGAGTACACGCAACCTTACCGTTACCTCACTGTATGGTTACTGGAATTTTCCCAGTTGTTTTGGAAGCACTAATTTTCTATATAAGGATGATTCTGTGAGGTAATGCTCATAATTTCTCATTTTCCATGTTTAGTTTCTATCTTTCCAAAGACGTAAATATGAAGTGTGCCCAATACATGAAACCAAGTCCTGGTACCCATTTCACATATGCGCCCTCGAAATGTTTAAAATTTGTATTTGTATCAGCATGAGAGTATGAGTGCAAATACAGTCTCTACGTTAGGAAATCTGTCCCTCGTCGTCGATTGATAAATGTTAATACGTTTATTGGAAAACGCCTACGCGTGAGTTTGTGGAGATGAAAGTACTGTACGATCTATTGTCTGATTTTCATCCCACTAAATAACTTACACACTACAAAGAATTCTACATGAGTAAAAATTAACAATTCCGTAGACAAACAAATATATTTCCCCAACTTTTATTTCAGTTTACATTGCATCGCTTCCTTGGAAAATAGAGGAATTTATTGTGCATATATATATCTCAATATATGTAATATTTTCTCCTCAAAATGGGGAAAATTATGTTAACCATACAGAACACAGAATATTTCTTCCTCGAATACCGCAATAGGCGCACATAATTCAGAATTATATTTATTAACTCAATGTGTGAAAGCTCAATTATGAGAATTTGCTATAAATTTTCAGTTAAGTCATTTTTGCTATCGAACACTCATATTTCAAGTCATTATTAAAGCAATCAAATAAATGCCGAAGAAAAAGGAAGCAGACAAATACTACACTCTAGACCTGGACAAAATGTGATGAAACAGTATTGATAAATTTTCGTGTAAAAAAAGACACTATATTTTTTCACCAATCTTATAAGTAGAGTCTTTGGGAAGTAATATGTATTGTGTATATACTTTCAATGTATATTTCACCACAGCAAGATATATTTTAAGATACTGTTTATGTTTAGGTTATTTATATCTTATACATTCAAAACTCTCACTGACCCCCATGAATTCAACTGGCCCCGACTCATTCCAGAAAAGCAGGTAAAAAAACACTGCCGAGGAAGCATTGAGATGTGAAAGACAAAGTTCTCCTTTCCTACAACCAAGGAAAGGAGAACGATAGTCATCCGAGACTCACAAAAGCTTGTTCCTTCACTTACAAATGCAGAGCTCCGATGAAAGTTCCCCAATACTAAAGTAAAAGGAATGAAAGCTAAAGCAAACTATCACTCTTCGATCATCATCAAAACCACACTCGTGAAGCGACGGGAAATGCACAAGTCTCTCCGACTCTCAGAGATAAACACTAAAGTAATGTTGTATTTAACACAGAAACCAATCACACACATGATTCAGGCAGCAGATATCATGTGACGACGATCAAGTGTAAATTTACAAGCCTTTTGTGTTGGTGTGGAGTTTCTTAACATTGTACGAGCCAATTCAATCATTTTTGGTTGTCACACATAAATGATATATCAACACATGATTGGCCGAAATGGGATGGAAGTTTTGTTTATTATTTGGAGAGAATTGTCGTTGAATTGTGTCTGCCTCACAACTGAGTTGAGTTCCTAGTATTGCACTATTTTCCAGAAAAAATTTGGAACGACGAGCGAAAAGATGACCTCTGCATTTTTCATGTGAGCAGAATAGAACAGCAAACAACACCAGCTTGGATGCGTAGCATCACTCTTATCAAACTCATTATTCAAACACAATATATTCATAATTTCCTCTGATATAAATATAAAAACATTCATATTTTTCCAGGTTGCCAGCATTGAATTATCTGCCCTCAGGCAGCAAGAATCATGAGCACCAAAATATAAGATAATACGAAACAGAACATCGCACGGGCATTTTGTCACTCCTAACTAAGTTTGCATAGCGCAGTTCCACGAGTCACCAAAGTTTCAGGAAGTTGGCCGCACTTTGTCCTCCCCCACCATCCCTCATAATCCTACTTTGACTTTAATGTAATTTGGATAATATTTTCTGCCTTTTTTTGTGCGTGGAAAGATTGTGAAGCACAGGTGTTTCTTCCCCCTTCTTCAGCGCAAACAAATTCAGGCTACCTCACTGTTACAATAACAGGCCTGTGATAACGTTTTAAGGTTTGTCACGTGAATCCGTAATTCTGGAGATAACCCTCCTAATGTAATACTTAATCTGCCTTCTACTCATACGGCAAAATGAGTTCATATTTCACAGACGGTAAATCGAGTAATATAAAGTTATTTTCTTGACCCGGCTAGCTGGCTACTACATTTAATGAGAGGTTACCACTTTTGCAAGTAGTTTTTGATAGTTTGCGTTGGTTTCCTGGCCCGCTTAGCTGAAAACATCCTCCAATGGAAGCTTAGCTTCTTTGGAAGCAGATTTTGATAGCTTGCGAGTCAGTGCACTCATAATGAAGTTTTTTGTACCAGTGATTCGCCATCCCGGCTAGCTGGAAACAACCTTCAATGGGAGGTTAACTCCTTGGGAGGTAGTTCTTGGAAGCTTGTGGAGCAACAGGCTTTTTATGAAGTGTTTTGTAGTTAATTGGTTCCCTAACCCGGATGGCTAGAAACTTCATTCAATGGAAGCTTAGCTCATTTGAAAACAAGCAGACACACCAATCCGTAATGCAATCTCCTTTGGACCGAAATATATTTACTTGTACTGTGAAAGAGTCAATCTGTGTCATTTGAATAGCAGTGAAGAGATTCTGAAGATTTTTCCAGGTACGGGGGGGATGGTGGAAGGACACAGTCTATTAAAGAAGTGAAATGACGACAATATCACATGGGCACTCCAGACCAGCTTCACTAAGATTTGTAATTTGTAAATATAAACGACCGCTTTGCAGACAATTGGATTCTCACACTACGAGTCTACGGAGTTTGCTACGCATCAGCACGACACCACTCGAATACGAATTAAAAACAATGTACAAACTATCATAGCAAACACAATCATTTGTTACGCAAATGACGACCGCGTTCCCAGACTGGGAATGCAGTAGAAGATTGAAAGGTTTTTTGCAATGTTCTCATCGTTAAAAATTTGAACAATTAACCAGTTCGCCGAATCTCTTCATTTGGAGACGAACGAAGATCACACCAATACTCACGCCTAATATTCTGTCAGATAGAGCATTCTCTTCCTACCACCTCGGCATTCACTTTCGGAAAAAGTAACTAAACAAATAATGTCCTACACTGTCTATTTAGAAACATCTACGTATTATCAAAACATATTCTCTCCGAAAAACGATGTCAAAATCATATGTGTGAGTATCACACATAAAAACTTTACCAATAAACATTCCAGCATTTCTAAAATGGTGATAATTGATGAGGGTTCATACCTACCGTAACGACCACAATTCTTATGCAAAGCGTAGAAGTGGCTGTTTCTTTTAGCGACACAACCGCGCTGTTTTTGCTGATGGATGAAAACATTTGGCCTTGACGGTGTCTGAGTGGCTCTAATTTCCGCCGCCTCAGCACACAGCGCCAGCCCGTCCGTCACTGAAGGTGTCTCCGAGGAGCTGATGTCCACCCCCTCAGCCTCGCCGAGTAGGCCATTAACGCGTATATTGCCCTTCCAACGATCTCACTGCTTGCACTTTACGACGCCATCTTGCCTTGCAGTTTGCGACTTAAGAATGACTACGAAATGCTTCAAAAAAATAAGAGAAGAATTTGAGGTCGTTACACAGAGGATCAGGGTCGTAACAGGAAGAAATGATGCAACGTTAAGCAGCAGTAACATCAATTCTGTTTTGATATTGTTTGTTAGCATTGAATTTTCCACCCCTCTTCCTGCTCGGCCTGGATTTATCCCTCGCTTTGACCCATCACTTTGATCCATCGCTGCTATTGGTTCACGATTCACTAGGCTGTTCCCACCATCTCCCATGGAGGACCGCCGTTCATTTATGCCCCACTCCCATCCCAAGCATACATGAACGTTGAACATTCGATATTGGCCCATGATCCATCAGGGCGTTCTTGCCCGAGACTAATGGAGGCTTTGTAACCCCAACAGATTACCAGTCAGGCAGCAAAAGCCGTGCCACGGCTGTTCAAGACTCAGGCTTGAAGGTGCGCAATCGATGGCAGTGTTATGATGAATTTATTCAGACTAACAGCAGTGATTCAAAATGGAATTTATGTGCTAGACCCCGGAACAATTATCACCATGACCTCGTTTGTATCAAGTTTCAGTATCCAAGGAGAGCATCGGTCATCCATTCTTACAAGGACTTTCCGTAGGGACTCCGTGACAGCCTCACAATTGCACTGGCATCTAAGAGCAGGGGATTTCTAGCGACACGTTCACAATGCAGAGCGCTTCGTTGCTCTCAGGAGCCTCTGCTTCACGTCATCCTTGACCTGGGGACTCTAATGTTCTAATCAGATCCCTTCAACGATCAAGTCGGTGTTATACGTAATGAGTAAATTAATTATTATAATCTGATCACCCACCTTCGGGTGCTCGAAGCAGATTACTCGATCACTTTAGTGTGAAGAGCTCTCACACATAAAGGAAAAAGATGCATTCGATGAAATGCAAAGAGCTATTTCAAAAAGAGCATATATATTTTGCTAACAGTTATATTTCCAAGTCAGATGAGCGAGCGAACAACAACGGGATTTTTTTTAATTGATTATCTCTTCACAGCGAAATGCAAATGCCTTCCGTTCTTTATTGCCAAATCACTGCTTCTGTTTCTTCTTAAGTTCCCGCATAATGTCCCATTGTCCTGCCCCTACCAGCGGTGACGCTAAATAATCAAACTAATGCCTCTAATGGCCATCGTGTCCCAGCTTATCTCGCGGTGGCCATTGTTTGGTCTTGTAAGTAGGGGGGAAAGGAGGGTCGAGGGAGGTTGGGTGAAAAGGAGGGTAAGAGACTCTTTGACTATGCTGAAAATTCTAATCACCCAAGGTCTCTATGACTTTTATGGCATTTTAATGTTTAAGAAGAAAGACAAATGGGGTTTGTATGTATGTAATAATTAACAGAGATAAAGGAAATAAATTAGATTTTTTTGATTTACATTGTGCTGTTATGACTGAGTGTTCAACCCAACAAAATTGCCCGACTCGGCAATCAACATCTGTGATGATGATTTCAATTGTTTTGGGAGCCTTACACTTTATTTTCTCGTTCATGTTTTTTCCTCTCCTCTTGCAAGTATCAATATTATTAGCAATAATTTGAGTAGAACAACATGTGACAGAGCAAGTCCTTTTGAATCATCAGGCCCTAAATCTTTCAATCAGCAGTTTGAATAACGAACGAAAAAAATATTAGCTAATGAAAAATTGTGTGACAATTTTTTCATAGAAAGAGTGATATACTCTAAACTTGAAAGAGTATTATCAGCACAAGCAAATAGAAAAAAATCACAAGTAGTAATAAAATTTAAGTTGACGGTAAACAGTCTTCCAATCTTCGGATATATTCATCAAAAAGCATAATAAGCATTGATGTTTCGAAATATCACGACGCCTATCCCGAAAAGAGTTGAATCTCTTCGAATGCAGTAGCCTCCATGGATGCTGCACACAATCATAGAAATCAATTTCATAAACCAGATCCGCCGAACAGAAAACCATCATCTGGAACCACACGATCAAAAAGCCGTACGTGGTAATCAGCAGCACATCCCTAAAAGATTGTGCATTACACCATCAACTTCATTATGTAACCGTGGAAGCATCGCGGAAGAAGGTTATGACAAAAAAGCATCATCTCAGCACGCCTCTTGTGTTACTGGTGATCCATCTCAGATGCAGACTAGGTAACTATTCCGAACAATTATCAAATTGTAGTTAGCATCAAATTTACTACACAGAATATTCCATATGAGAATACTCTAAGAATACAACATAACACCTATTTTGTAGAGGATTAATCATTTAAATATGTTTGATTTATTATGTATACATAATACGTACAGTAGATACTAATATGTCTGTGTGGCCTTAAAAGTTTTGAACCCGTATGACCTGATGTTGTGTATCGCAAGCAATATTTCCGTCTTCATTGTAATGAGGAACTTGTAGACAAGTAAACACCTTAATTATTCATAATTCCTCATTATTTGGATCAACAAACATTGCATAGTCACCCTTTATCGATATTAACTGCCCAAATGTTTATGTTGTTCTTCCGTTTCTCCTTAAATTATGAAATAATTTTCTGGGCATCAAATTGAACATGCGCAGATAATCGTAAATACAGATGAACTTTGAACCATTTGCACCTCGAGCCTCGAGTCCGGATGTTGTAAATCTTGATTACACCTGTCCGCTCTTTGACCCTTCAATGAGGCCCGAATCCCTCTCTTGTCGAATCCCTTTACGTCTGTCCGCCCCTTGCCCCTTCAGTGGGGCCCGAGTCCTGCTCCTGTCAAGTTCCGTTTACGTCTGTCCACCCCTTGCCATTCAGTGGGGCCCGAGCCCTGCTCTTGTCAAGTCCCTTTACGTCAGTCCGCCCCTTGCCCGTCAGTGGGGCCCGAGTCCCGCTCTTGTCAAGTCCCTTTACGTCAGTCCGCCCCTTGCTCTTCAGTGGGGCCGGAGTCCCGCTCTTGTCAAGTCCCTTTATGTTCGACGATTTCATATTCAGTGGCCCGAATCCCGCTCCAGCTAAGCCCCTTTACATCTGTCCGCCCTTACGGTTACGAAGCCCGAATTTCGCTCCTGCTAGATCCCTTTACGACTGTCCCACCGCTTACGATTTCACGACCGTTAACGGCCTTAGTCGCGTTCTCGCCAAGTCCCTTTACGTCTGCCCAACGCGCGTGGCTCCTTCACAACTTCAAAGGTGATGGACTCAATGGCGGCGGCCTTTTGAGGAGACGGCTGGTAAAAAACGCAGATGTTTCCAATTAAGTCTGAATAGCAAGGCGAAAGGAAGGTCTTCCTCTGGTCTTGTATGATATCTTGTGGTGGTAAAATATTAGCACGATATGATGGGCTTGTTTTGGCCCTTTAACTGCACTCAAAGGAAAAACATTGGGTCCTGGCTGCAATACTATTGAGAGGTAATATAACTCCACTTCACAACAAATGTGGCAAGTTTCCCACGCTACGATGCTCTTTGAATTTAGTCTCGAATATTTTGAGCCTTTGTAAATGACTCGCTCCCAAATTACTCTTTTCTATTTCATGTGATCAATCTTGAGTCATTACCTCTCTTCCCGCAATTTTAGTGACCTGTTCTGGAACTACATACGAATCAAAGGCAATTGAGTTTGATCGCAGAGCAATCAAATCTTTTCAAAGCAAATTATTGTACGGCTGCCTCATTACTACCGGTTAGCTTGTATTGTACGAACAAGTTTCCTATGGATCCGGAGCTTGAAGACGACGTTTCCTTTTCCTTATTTAATGGTGCGTTATATGAACCCAAGATGTACGTCGTTAAAGCTACAAGCCTCCTCCATTTCCAACTCCTTGGCTCCACTCGAGGGAGTTCGCAATAGATCCGTCGGCTGAAAACTCCCGTTATTTATGAGGTGGGAAGGGAAGCGGTTTACTGTTCTTGGGAGGTGAAGCTCGTAGTTCGAGGGGTTAATACAAAGTTTATCCACTGAGGATTGATGACTTTGCCAAATTAAATTCCCCGAAAGACGGGCTTATACTTAAACATGTCGGAGTTTATTGCTACCGTAAATTTTGATCCCTATTTTTTCATCTGAATGGAATCCGGGCCTTTGGTAATTGTTATTTGTGTGTGCATTGGGAACACCGGTTATTTATACACAGTCTGATCTGAGCTGTATTTAATATGGCGAGAAAAATACGCGCTCTACCCCTGGTCTTCATGCTAACAATTCGATTCAGTTCCCTCTCAGTTTGGAAATAATAAAACCCATCGCTTCTATTGATCATCAAGATTAGTATTACATGATTGGCTTCAGTTGAATGTTTAATAACAGCAAGAAATAAATTTTCTAGTAGCTTTCATTACAATATTGAATCGTATTCAACTTATTTGCAGATCTCAATTCAAACTAAACTGCATTTTTTTTTGTAATAATAAATAAATGTCGTAATACGTCATCATCAATTATCAGGTGATGAACGAATGCCTTATTCAACCAATTGTTTGTTATTTGTGTTGATTGGCTGTGGATCACGTTCAGACCATATTAGGAAAGTCCGTGCATCAAGTTGAGACCGTATTATACAATGAGACCGTTGGCGTATTACAGCGTTGAGAGAACGCTTGAGACTTCTGGTGGATCCCATTAGGACCTATGGAGGCCGTTTCCATGGCTGCCTTGAGAGTACGCTTGAACTATCAGTGGTTTCCATTGGGACCATCTTCGGGCTATCTGCGGATCTGTGTTGAGAGTACGCTTGGAACTATCAGTGGTTCCCATTTGGACCATCTTCGTGCCGTCTGCGTACCTGTGTTGAGAGTACGCTTGGAACTTCCTATGAATCCATGTGGAAGCGCCTTGCGGTGGCCTACATAGCTGCTGTGTGATTACGCTTGAGACCTCTGGTGGATCCCATTGAGACCATCTTAGGACCGTCTGCATGGCTGCTTTGAGAGTAAGTCTTGATTCCGCGGATGGATGACATTGGGACCGTCCTACAACCTTTTGCGCGAATGCGTTGATGCAATACTTTGAGACCGCTGATGGATGACATTGGGACAGTCTTTAGACCGCGTACATGGATGTTTGAGAGAACGCTTTGAGACCGCTGGTGGACGACTTTGAGACCGTGTTATAACCGCTTGCTTGGATGCTTTTTGAGTACGCCTTGAGATCACTGGTGGATAACATTTTGACAGTCTTGGGACCGCCTGGCAGCCATCGTAGCACGCCTTGAGACAGCTTGTGATTAAACATGGGACCGACCAAAAAATCGCTCGAAAACGATGTGTTACGCCCTAAGACACCTGGTGGATCCCATTTGGGACCGACTAAGACAGCCTGGTAGCATTGTGTACGTCTTGAGACGCCGAGTAGTTCAGAAAGGGGCCCTATTAGAACCGTCTAGGAGTGCTGAGGGTACTCTATGAGATAGATGGAGGCTCACATTGGGACCGTTTTAGGACCGTTTATGAACGCTGGGGGTACACCATAAGACAGCTGGTGGATCACATGGTGACCTTCTTAAGACAGTTTGGGAGCACTATGTGAGCGCTTTGAGAGCCTGTAGGATAATATTTGTCCCCATTCAGCCCCTGCAACCCCTTCCCTTTCCTGAACCCGATGGTCTTACAAGAAATATGTCAAGACGGCAGATTTATACCGTTTTGTTCGGAAAGAAATTGCTCCTGCGTATTGGATTGTGTCAATAGCAAAAACAACTCACTAAAGAAGTGGCAACAAATCTGACACCGTTCTTGGAGCAGTTAGGAGGTTATCCTAGCCTAAATCATATAGGGGCCATACGACACCATTCTTGGAGCAGTTAGGAGGTTATCCTCGCCTGAATCATGTAGAGGCCATACATCCACCAATCGCCTGCATCATGTAAGGGCCATACATCTACCGAACTGAACACTCAGTATGTTTCCATTGTAATTGCTCTAAATACGTATCTATATGAGGATATATAGCAAACATAACCATCCAGTAAGTAGTTAATAGCTTTCACGAATCAATCAATTAATGTCATGGGTTGTTGGCTGTAATGCAGAAAACGTATAACCAAGGTATCGTAAGTCAATAAATTCAAAGCAAGATGAAAATTATGCTTGTTATCATAATTTAATAATGTATTCGAGTTTTTTTGTCTATCACATAATTGACTGATGCATTGAAGTAATACAGACACGCTCCTTTTAACGTGCTCTTTTTTTGACGGTTCTCTTCCAAACTTGATGGCAACGCAGATAAACTATTGTATCATTGATTCCTCTTTAATTCCTGAGGTATTGCGCTATTTGTGGAATAATTTAAAACTCGAGCACAGAAAATAAGCACGTTATGATGGGCAGGAGGAAGAGGCGCTCTTGCTTTGGGTTTCAGTTTCCATACTTGAAACACTTTCAGTGAAATCAGTGAAAGCTCTCCCGGAAATTTACAGCTCTGATTACAGACGAATAAATACCCAATTCTGTTTGGCGGTGCATTCAGGAAAAACTATAGGAAATATTGTAGGTATTTAATGAGTTGAGAGCCTCTGAGTTGACGCGACCTGCTCTGTTTGAACAGCTTAAAGCATTAATACTGGCGACGGCGCACAAAATATATGATGATAAAATCAACTTGAGTTTAATGCTCATCGCATATCAAAGCGATAAATATTTATATGCCAATTAACTATAATGAAAGGTAATGGCTTGAATTGCAATGATGTATTACGTTTAATGACGCTTTAGCTTTCACGGTAAATGCGTTTAACGTTATCCTATCAACTGCAGCAAATGAACACGTTAATTTACTATTACTTTATACCGTTATAGATCACTATAAGTGCATTATAATAGTACGCAGGGTATTACTTTGCTTTACCGTTTACTGAGGAGCCTTATCTGGTTGATGAGTGCCGTAAAGTGCCAACAGAACAGCTGAGCCTGCTCTCCATAAACCAGGTGGCGGACAAAACAGCTGAGCCTACTCTCCATCAACCAGGTAGCGGACAGAACAGCTAGGACATTATGATAAGTGCCGTAAAGTGCGGACAGAACAGCTGAGCCGGCTCTCCATCAACCAGGTGGCGGACAGAACAGCTGAGCCTACTCTACATCAACCAGGTAGCGGACAGAAGAGCTGAGCCTACTCTCCATCAACCAATAGGCGGATACAGAAGCTAGGACGTGTTCGTCTTCCAGGCGGCAGACTCAACAGTTGAAAGGGCTGTTTGTTTCAATATGGCGACTGACACATCACGTGGGACTAGAGTTTCTGGTTTTGAGTAGTTTTATCCTTTAACCCGAGTTGGCGGGAAATGAATGATAATCTATTTTTTTAATTACATACTTACCACGATTTCACGAGTGGGCGCTTGTATTGATAAAATCAGCCTAATGACCTTCTACCCCCAAACGTACAACTTATAATACATTTCCTGTCAGCCCTATTATACTACCAATATTAACGGACATGTTAACTCATTGACGAATTATTGACCTGTCCAAGGATTTCGTCATTTGCAAAAAAAAATCATGAGATGCCTCTGGTATTCTGTTGCTTAATAAAGTATTGCTTAAATCTAGAATACACATATATTCGAGGGTACAATTTTAGAGCGTATAGTACAGTATTTAGGGGACAAATTGAGGTGGCTAGTTCTGTGGTAGAAATTAGTACATTCAAGATCCCGCAAGCCGAAAACTTCTTGGAGAGAATTTTTGGGGGATTTGTTTTCGCTACGTCACATCGCATAAATGCATTCAAGAAACGGATACAAAATGGAATATCCGAGCATATTTAGAGACTAAATATTATGGGAAATAATTGTGTTAGAATTTACCTTGAGCTACTCCTAACACAAGC
>SDVV010012984.1:0-15264 GCA_016164225.1 Gammarus roeselii | reverse complement strand
TTTCCGTAAAAATTGGACTGCTTCATATTGCAAATAAAGCACACATTGTACGTATTTTGCCGCTAAATCCGGAACTCATTCAAATTTCGTGCTGTAATGCGAATACAAAAGGTTACGCGCATCAAAACATGGGAAACTTTGTCAGGGTTCTTGTAACTCTTCGCGGTGAATCTATGTTATGTTTTAGCGACCGATCAGGTGGAGACGGAGGCCCAACCTTGGGCGGTCGGTCGGTCGCACAGAAGGTGCACATATACGCCTCAAGTGGGCACCAGTTAGTCTGTCAGATGAAAATCTTCCGATTAATTTGGCAAGAGCACTGCTACATTTCAGAAGGAGTATCTCGTAACCTAACTTAACAAAATAAAAGCGTGTTCAGTTCTATTTATATTTTTGCCTCAAACCAAAATACAATGTGGAACGCGGGCGAAATCAGACCTTGATGACGCAACAGTGTGACCTGATGACCGCTCACTGACCGTAATAGTAATGACGGACACGCTTGCAATGCGGTGCAGACGGTGAAAGGGAAATGGCGGTGGAGGAGGAGTGTTGTTATTGCACTCAATTGGTATTTGGTCGAAGCAAAGAGGAGGCAGCACCGTCCCTCTGGCAAGGCTCACTCAAGCGTGACACGACTGGTCGCGCTGACACGGTTGGAACGGAGGCGGCTGCTGCCGACATTACGCAAACGGCGTAATACGGCGTACAAATTGTTATTCTAAATGTAGGAGGTGACAACTGATAGCCTTTGCAAGGTCGTCGGCCGGTAACAATTTGTTTGTTTGAATGTCTAGCTCCTCTAGATTTAAATCCGAGAACTAATTTCTATATCCGACATGAAGGAATAATACATAGTTACTAATTTGAAAAGGGTTAATTCACTGATAATGTTATAGACAGAAAAACTTATTTTCATTCACAGCGTTCAAGATGACGATCGTAGTGATTTATTTTTAATTTAATAATAAACCTATTCAGTGTTAACTTTTGAGCAGCACTTTGCTACATGATTCGCAATATGATCTTGTATCTTCTAATTAAAAGACCGTTATCTACCAAGTAACGAATGAAGTCCCGGAATGCAAAACAAAGCTTTATATCTTGACAAAATGTATCCTGGATGTGTTGTTCGAGAGTAGCTGTTGCGTGTGGTCTCAGAAAAATGACTGTGGTGTATGTTTGAAGACGCTGTTTCTGTAAACCAAACTCAAAACTCTTGACTAGCTTGACGTTACTCGATCAACTCCTGTTCAATGTGATGTATCTGTTACAATTTAGCGCATGTTTCAATTTGTCTAACTGCGGTAATGATCAATCGCTTAGGCACAGCCATCGAGTGCTTGACGATCGGATTGAGATAAGCAATTTTGCAGCTAGGAGTCGGCGCCTCGTGTCCAGTGAGGTTCAACTTCAGCAGTGAATGAGTTGTTGAGCAACAGTCTCGAGTTACAATCTTATGTAAATGAACAGTTGGCTCGACGTTATCGGGCGCTCCCTGTCACCGCGGGCATAGTTGGGATGGGGAGTTTCTTATTCTGGTGGTATGATTAGAGAGCCGCTTAATGTCTGCACCTCAGCCTAGAGAGGAGACCGGTGTGCTGGAAGTTTAAAGTCAGATCTAACCCCCTTCATACTCATTGGAAACAACCAGCGCAATCACAATGACAGGAAAGGTAACCATAGAGAGGAAGTGACCAAATAATACACGGATCAGTAACACATGAATAAAATATAATGAACAATGGTCCGGATTAATCAAACTGTCTATGCCTAACCTTTATAAAGTCGGGGCAAATGGAACAGATCTAAATGACGTGCGTGACCTGTGCCAGTTTGGTGCTGAAATACTGATTACCCCCACGTACCTACCGGCACCATTGTCTACTGCCACTGTCGGGCCATTAGCACGGCAATAAATAGCACGAGCCTGGTGGGAATTAGTTTACCGTTTGGGTCACATCCAGTCTCCTGTTCATTAGAACGTAAACACGTTCACAGAGACACCCTCTACCTACCTTCCCACGGCGCAGCCCCAGCAACGGTTAGCGGTGTCGATCGCGTGCCTGAATCTGGGACCGTCGTCGTAGTGATGTCCCTGACAGCACTCAGGCAATCCGTGTGAATAGACACACTTGTGTGAACAGGTGTGGGCCAGCGCTGGTTCGCTTGTCCTACCATCCTGGTTGGGTATTCACTCAAGTAGGCAATTCGTATGATCTGTTCGATGTGATTTTCAAACACACTTTTTGTAATGTGCTGCGAAAGGAGGCTTCCACCATTTTTAGATCCTTTGGATTTAAAGCGCTTTGACACGACTAAGTCTGACTAGAAAATCCTCACGAATATATACGCCGCTCGTCAATTTTTCAACTTACTTTACTAGCTGCATCATGTAATTGTAATCATTACTTGATTAGAAATGCTACCTCTTTTCGAATGAATCTCAAGATGAAAGTTCACCGCTCGTGTAGAGCATCGAAACAATATTTTGGTTATGATTTAACGAAAACAGAAGTCTTAAATGATAATTTTTCACTCTATATGTATACTTAGTTTCAGGATTTTGTTGAAAAGCGATGCCCAGTTCTAAATCTTCTAATTAAGTAGTATGAAATCACTGTTTGGTACATTTCACGGAGGAAACGTGACTTGTTATCTCTGTGTTGATTAATAACCAGTAAGTTTTATTTTATCACTGCACAGTCAACGTTGTACAAAAACCATGCTACACAAGAAGTAAATTCACACTATTGTCATGTATATTGATGCTTACGTCAGCCCGATGCGGGTTTCTGTGAACCTGTACTTACATTATTCTGTCATACATTGAGATGCCCAACCCTTCGGGAGTAAAAGATCGATTCCTGATGAAATATTGTACCTACACGACACGTTCACTTGGCGTACAGTCGCGAAATAAATTTCGTTAATGGTAAGTCTATGACCGAAAAGACAAACTGGACTTTTCCCACGTGGAATTGAATTTTATAGGACATTTCTTACGGTTTTATATCTGGACAATATTTCTTAATGGATAATATCAATTAAATTTTCAATGAGTTCAATTATCGAGCGACAATTGATCATTGAATGTTTAACTTAATCTTTTATCATAAACGGATTTTCTTTCGCTATTGTAACGGAGCGATAGAAAATTCGTTTATGGTCAGTCTACAACCAAAAAAACTAAACTTTTCCTACGTGAAATTCCACTTCACATTGAAATTTCGTACGGTACTCTATCTGGTCAAAGCTTTTTGATGGATAATGTCAATTAAATTTACGGTAAGTTCAAATATCGAGCGTAAAATTAACATTGAAGATTTCTCTTAATCTTAAATCATAGACAAATTTCTTTCTCTACTGTACATCCGCCCATTTGTTGCCGCCTCTTGATGATTAGGTTAATGTGAGGCTAGTCAACTGCACTTTCCGAAAGGGAATGGAGATCTAGCGCCTCTAGTTGATCCGATATTCAAGATGAGCGAAAAATCACAGAAGCGCGACTGCGAAGGGTTACCACACCCGTTTTAATTAAAGACATTCCATTGCATCCCATTCCTACCAAGCTCTCCTGCTTATGTTATAGAATTAGGTTTCAGGTGTACACCACCACTTTAATCTTGGATTAAACTTCCAAGAAACATTTATAAAGCTGATAGTTATGTTTGGGGCTTTGCCATTTGATGTCAAGACCGCAACAATTTTAATTTTGCATCAAACAATTTGAAGCAAATACATAGACTCGTTTGTTACTGAATGTGCTTGCAAACAAAATTGTGGTTTCTTTTATGTACCAATTGACTATTAACAGTCGATTTGAGTTTGCATGCAACCCATGACTTAGATTACTCCTTAAATTAATAATCTGCTAGCAATTTGTCTACTGGTACGAGTCCAGGCCAAATTGAACGCTGTGCGGCTACGAAATTTATTGGCAATAAACCGAGTTGTCAACAATTTTACATCCGACCTCGAGACCAGATGCCGCAACATATTTAATTACTTGGCATTACCAATAATAATACATGAGTTGTCATTACGCTGCGTAACTTGGTGATCGAACAGATGAATCTGTTTGTGATGAAAGCACACCCTGAGCTTATCTGGAGATTATTCAACGACATGCGGCAGATGCGAGAGTGAAACAGAGTACTGCTGCATACTCTTGCCTAAAATGGCAGCCTCTTACAGTGCGTGGGCTGAAGAGCACCGAGTTTGTCCGACTAGCTCATCCAGGCGCGGCTGACGTAGAAAGCCTCGAAGATTCTGACACACGTGAGGAGAAGTGAAGTGTTTCAGAAGTATTTCGCCGACTTCATGCCAAATTACTCATGGAAATAATAGTCAACAAAAGCGCACGTATATATCTTGTTCGATGCGGGAATAAAAACTGCTGAAAGAGAGGTTAAAGGACTGCGCAAAGCACGAGTGTCAGAACAATGTGTAGGTTTAATATTGATTTATGCAACATACTGATACAGTATACATTTAATAAAGATTGGACTGATGGTTCTCTAGATATAACAGTTTACAGTTGAAGGTTCGTTTCGTTATAAACATTTTCTTAAGGAACTGTTTATAAGAAAGAGTTCATGACGTAACAAACCGATCACTTAATGAAGTGTATTCACGAAAAGCGTTTGTCCAATCAATTTCGAATTTTTACATATCAATATGCTTTTACTGTGTCAATAGTAATGTAGGCTGGTTTTTGGTTTTTTGTTAGGGTGTGTGAGGGGTAAGCTACGATTTATTGCGAGTAATAGTAGGGGATTAGATGATCGAGGAATGATTGAAACGAAATCTGAGTCTGTTTAAATTGTGAGTTATCTGAGAAATTTTGTGGTTCAAGAACATCGACTCTAATGGAAGACGGAACCGGAAGAAGCTGAGATGGAATGTAGAGTAAAGGAAAAGTATAATGGGATAGGTACACTGAATAGTGTAAGGAGCTGTAAGACCTTGGGTTTGGAAGCAAAGGCAGGGTTGTATCAAGGATAAATGACTCGACTGTGCTCTACGGGGCTGATACGTAGGAGGTGAGAGCAGAAAGGGAGAAGGTTGAATGAAATCGAGGTAAAATATTCAAGAAGGATTTTATGAGTTACGCGGAGGGATAGGGTCAATAATTACGTTGTTCGAATTAGCCTAGAAATATTGACAAAGTTAGATTATATAGTAAGTTCACGTGTTCTGAGATAATTTGAATACATTGTGAGGATGGGGGATGAGTGAAAATGGTTATGGAAGCGGTGATGTGTAGGTAAAAGTCTGAAGGAAAACTGATGTTTGGTTGGATGGATGTCGTTAGGCTGGCGTTAGGGAAATATGACATCAGTATAGATGACATTGATGTGGAGGTGGATAGAGAGCATAAAAAGGCAGTATAAATGACAGTTATGTGGAGGTGGATAGAGAGCGTAAAAATGCAGTATAAATGACAATTATGTGGAGGTGGATAGAGAGCGTGAAACGGCAGTATAAATGACATTAATATGGAGGTGGATAGAGAGCATAAAAAGGCAGTATAAATGACATTAATGTGGAGGTGGATAGAGAGCGTAAAAAGGCAGTATAAATGACATTAATGTGGAGGTAGATAGAGAGCGTGAAATGTCAGTATAAATGACATTGATGTGGAGGTGGATAGAGAGCGTAAAATGGCAGTATAGATTACATTAATGTGGAGGTGGATAGAGGGCATAAAATGACAGTATAGATGACATCAATGTGGAGGTGGATAGAGAGTGTAAAATGGCAGTATAGATGACATTATTGTGGAGATGGATAGAGAGCATAAAATGACAGTATAGATGACGTTAATGTGAGGTGGATAGAGCGTAAAAAGGCAGTATAAATGACATTAATGTGGAGGTGGATAGAGAGCGTAAAATGGTAGTATAGATGACACTAATGTGGAGGTGGATGGAGAGCATAAAATGACAGTATAGATGACATTAATGTGGAGATGGATAGAGAGCGTAAAAAGGCAGTATAAATGCCATTAATGTGGAGGTGGATAGAGAACGTAAAATGGCAGTTTAAATGACATGAATGTGGAGGTGGATAGAGAGCGTAAAATGACAGTATAAATGACATTATTGTGGAAGTGGATAGGGAGCATAAAATGGCAGTATAAATGACATTAATGTGGAGGTGGATCGAGAGCATAAAATGGCAGTATAGATGACATTATTGTAGAGGTGGATAGAGAGCATAAAATGGCAGTATAAATGACATTAATGTAGAGGTGGATAGAGAGCATAAAATGGCAGTATAAATGGCATTAATGTGGAGGTGGATAAAGAGCGTAAAATGGCAGTATAAATGACATTTAAGTGGAGGTGGATAGAGAGCGTAAAATGGCAGTATAAATGACATTTAAGTGGAGGTGGATAGAGAGCGTAAAATGGCAGTATAAATGACATTTAAGTGGAGGTGGATAGAGAGCGTAAAATGGATAGGCCTGAGCTGAGAACGATTGTGAATGGATGAGTTTTGACGCGGCCACGTAATACAGAACGTCTGTATCTGTACTCGGTTTTATACATCTACATTATATCTCAAACACTGGCTAGACACGGCTGGGTGACTTCAATAACTAATATGTTTTCATCGACTAATTAATGTATACGTACTGTATCACGGAGCTATTGCTTCTAACAGTAACCCTGAATGAACGTTTCCCTGTTCACCATTCCTGCTACAACAACTGTTCACCATTCCTGCTACAACAACTGTTCACCATTCCTGCTACAACAACTGTTCACCATTCCTGCTACAACAATTGTTCACCATTCCCACTACAACAACTGTTCACCATTCCTGCTACAACAACTGTTCACCATTCCTGCTACAACAACTGTTCACCATTCCCACTACCACAACTGTTCACGATTCCTGCTACTACAACTGTTCACGATTCCTGCTTCAACAACTGTTCACCATTCCTGCTACAACAACTGTTCACCATTCCTGCTACAACAACTGTTCACCATTCCCGCTACAACAACTGTTCACCATTCCTGCTACAACAACTGTTCACCATTCCTGCTACAACAACTGTTCACCATTCCCACTACCACAACTGTTCACGATTCCTGCTACTACAACTGTTCACGATTCCTGCTTCAACAACTGTTCACCATTCCCACTACAACAACTGTTCACCATTCCCACTACAACAACTGTTCATCATTCCTGCTACAACAACTGTTAACCATTCCTGTTACAACAACTGTTAACCATTCCTGTTACAACAACTGTTAACCATTCCTGTTACAACAACTGTTAACCATTCCTGTTACAACAACTGTTCACCATTCCCACTACAACAACTGTTCACCATTCCTGCTACAACTGTTCACCATTCCCACTACAACAACTGTTCACCATTCTCACTTCAACAACTGTTCACCATTCCTGCTACAACAACTGTTCACCATTCCTGCTACAACAACTGTTCACCATTCCTGCTACAACAACTGTTCACCATTCCCACTACAACAACTGTTCACCATTCCCACTACAACAACTGCTCACCATTCCCACTACAACAACTGCTCACCATTTCCACTACAACACTGTTCACCATTCTTGCTACAACAACTGTTCACCATTCCCTCTACAACAACTGTTCACCATTCCCTCTACAACAACTGTTCACCATTCCCACTACAACAACTGTTCACCATTCCTGCTACAACAACTGTTCACCATTCCTGCTACAACAACTGTTCACCATTCCCACTACAACAACTGTTCACTATTCCCACTACAACAACTGTTCACCATTCCCACTACAACAACTGTTCACCATTCCCACTACAACAACTGTTCAGTGAAAGCAAGACATCGCAGACAACTTCAAGAATCTCTAGTGGTGTTCGCCTTCAAATCAAATGCGAGCGATTGAATGAATGTTTGATCGTTTGTGGTTACATCAACCGCTGTGGCCATGACACCTGGAGGCGGGGATTGGCCTCCACAATGATAGACACATGCAATAATTCGGTGGCAGTCTGACCGAAGCTAACAGTTTAACCACATCATTCATTACGTTTGGCCGCTAATAGACCTGCCGGTCTAATATTATCGTGGTCTCAATTCATCGTACTTCGTGAATGGACAGGGAATGATGCATCTCTCCCGTTAGATAGTATAATGGTAATCCAAAAGTACTAGTAATGTCTTCTGAAATCAAGCTTTTTAGCTGTGATTCGAATAACTTGGACGATACATTGAAAATCGTCTAGCGACTAATAAACAATCTCTCAACATCCTCTTAGAAGAATGAAAGAGACCAATGAGATCGACAAATATTTGGGAATTTGAAAGCGTACAACCATCATATCTTAGAAACTGACTGATGGATTTTTTGGCCAATTTTATTTCTTACAATACAAATTAATAATGAATGCAACTGAAACCATTGTAATTGGTATTTATTACATCTGAAACAGCAGATGGGCTTGCCATTAGCTCAGGAGGTCTCTGTAACTCTTGCACTGCGTATCCACTACAATCACCGTCATGTCTAAACGGCTCTTCTCGACATGAAATATTAATGAGTATTATATGCTCATTAACAAACAGCTAATTCGTCGGCAGTGCAGAATACCAACGCTTGTGTAGCATACAAGAAAAAATTAATGCGGGCAATGTAAGGGCCTAGCTGTTTCCAGCACATCTAAGCCGAAGTAGTGAAGCGACAGTTATTGATACAATCGTCAGGTGTAATGCCAGGTTGCTGCGCTAGTACCGTAATCTCGCTCCTAGTGACAACAAGACCTCTTGGCACCTGTGTGTTACTTGACTGGATTCTATCGGATTGAAATGGAATAAATAAGAGCGACATTGCCGTGAAGCAGTCATTTTGTGACCAAGATTTGACACGCAGTGATTCAGGGCGAATTGCGACTCAAAGGCCTGGTTTCAAAAACATGAGGTTGTCATGATGCACCCGGTCAAGCGGTGATGAGCGTCTATGTCATTCCAGAGATGACAGCAACATCGTGTGATGGGTGGCCCGTAGTTCAGTAAATAAAGAATATTTAGCTACTTCTCAGATGCAAATCATTTTTGTTCTTGAATATATTGCCTTTAGAATATAGATGTACAACGATACCTGGCTTACCGCAGGTACCCAATTTCCGATCGATTACCGATTCTCAATATCCAGAAAAATCCGATAGAGGTATTTACGATACCAAGAATGATCGATGCTCGATACCGATACTTTGGCCTTGTAGCTATCAAGGTAATGTTTGCAAATATATGTTGGAAAATTACAGTTTTTGTGCGCTGGTGCAGAAATCAGTTCTTGTGCACTAGTGTAGATATCAGTTTTTGTGCACTAGTGTAGATATCAGTTCTTGTGCACTAGTGCAGATATCAGTTCTTGTGCACTAGTGCAGATATCAGTTTTTGTGCACTAGTGCAGATATCAGTTTTTGTGCACTAGTGCAGATATCAGTTCTTGTGCACTAGTGCAGATATCAGTTCTTGTGCACTAGTGCAGATATCAGTTCTTGTGTACTAGTGCATGTATCAGTTCTTGTGCACTAGTGCAGATATCAGTTCTTGTGCACTAGTGCAGATATAAGTTTTTGTGCACTAGTGCAGATATCAGTTCTTGTGCACTAGTGCAGATATCAATTCTTGTGCACTAGTGCAGATATCAGTTCTTGTGCACTAGTGCAGATATTAATTCTTGTGCACTAGTGCAGATATTAGTTCTTGTGCACTAGTGCAGATATCAGTTCTTGTGCACTAGTGCAGATATCAGTTCTTGTGCACTAGTGCAGATATCAGTTCTTGTGCAGTAGTGCAGATATCAGTTCTTGTGCAGTAGTGCAGATATCAGTTCTTGTGCACTAGTGCACAAGAACTGATATCTGCACTAGTGCACACGAACGGATTTCTGCACTATAGTGCACAAAAGCGAAATTTGCCTTTCCACCTTGAAATATTTTTTTTTTATAAAGGGAATGTTTTCATTCAAGGGAATTACATTTCTACGTACAAACTATCAATTATTTGGTTCATGCAAACGCGTTTAGTTTTGGACCTTGGTCAGCTGTGGTAGTGTCTGCAACGTGGTGTGGGCGGCTGGAAGGCGTGGCTACCGCACAGACGGCCTTGAGGTTGATTGCCTCCCTGGAAGCCACGCTATCGAGGCTATCACTGACCAATGGCAGCCAAGCAGCGCGTTGTAGGTAGGCATCCCTTCACCAGCCCAGCTGATGCATGGCTACATAATCACATTTGGCTCCTGCATCAGAACTGACATGTTCTTCAATTGTTAAATGGTGTTTATAGACTTGTAGTGAAGTGAGAATTGTTGATGTTGCTGAAATTCAGGCAATACAAGAATATTTTGTAAACCCTAAAAGGAACCCTTGTTTCTTTTGATTTTATAGTCATTTCCTCCAATGTTTAATTGCCTCTCTGGAAGTGGTATTTGGATACATTGCATTATAACTTATTCCGGAATTCTGTTAAAATGTTCAAGTTAATTGCGTATAGTGAGTGTACCGAGTGCTCTGGCACCTGCCACGGGTACTTGTACCCACTTAGGTGCTATTTTTATCTCGTTCCCTGACGAGCATGACCTGCTCTCTTTTACCCATTTTCAAATTCTGAGTATTCATACCCATGAAATTGACTATTAGGTCCATGTGTATTGATTAATTCAAAGTGTGTCCTCCTGCTCATATAATAACCGACTCAAAAGATGTACCATCTTGGTCATTATTCTAATGGACTATGATGAGACCCAACTCGACATACTTCATGCAAAATATTGTAGTCGAAAGTATAATATTCATTAGACTAAGTTGTACTCCTCAGACTACGATGACTAATTAATATTTCTAATGTTCAAGAATTAAATTTTCTACAAGAATCTCTCCTCGTCCACACAAACATCTAACTGTAACGATGGTGCGTGCCAAAACCCACTTCATGATCAGAGCGAGCATCCCTTATAAGTTTAGCGAAGTTTCGTCCCACGTACTGGGAAATAAAACGACAAAGCAGAAGAAACAGAAACTGAAGGCCAACAACTTGTCGATTGTTGCCCACAGCCCTTTTGTTTGGGAACTCCGTGATTGATCCCTGATGGACTTGTGTGTTCCAGATAACGGAATCCTGCGTGCAAGAAGAGCATTGGCGGATGCCCGGCTTGAAGTGCCTCGTCGGAGGATTCTTGGAGGACTAGTGCGTCCAGATAACGGCATCCGACGTGTAAGAAGAGGATTGACGGATGCCCGGCTTGAAGTGCCTCGTCGGAGGATTCTTTGAGGACTATTGTGTCCATATAACTGCATCCGGCGTGCGAGAAGAGGATTGGCGGATGCCCAGCTTGAAATTTACTCGCTGGAGGATTCTTGGATTACTAGTGTGTCGAGATAACGGCATCCGGCGTGCAAGAAGAGGATAATATACACATGCCCGGGGCTCGAAAGTGACACTGGAGGATTTTTGGGAAACAACTGTGCCCAGATAACTGCATCCTGCGTGCACGAAGAGGATTGACGGATGCCCATGGCTCGAAAGTGACTCACTGGCGGATCCCGATAGCAGGCGGTGAGCGTTTAATTGGCGCCCATTGGTGGGATGATTGGCGCACGCTCTGCCCCTTCATCGAATTGGCCCCCATTGGTGGGATGATTGGAGCACGCTCTGCTCCTTCATCGCATTGGCCCCCATTGGTGGGATGATTAGCGCACGCTCTGCTCCTTCATCGAATTGGCCCCCATTGGTGGGATGATTGGCGCACGCTCTGCTAATTCATCGAATTGGCCCCCATTGGTGGGATGATTAGCGCACGCTCTGCTCCTTCATCGAATTGGCCCCCATTGGTGGGATGATTGGCGCACGCTCTGCTCCTTCATCGAATTGGCCCCCATTGGTGTGATGATTAGCGCACGCTCTGCTCCTTCATCGAATTGGCCCCCATTGGTGGGATGATTGGCGCACGCTCTGCTCCTTCATCGAATGCCGCCAGTTATGTTCAATGGTTGCGATGCCACGGCAGTAATGCTATTGACATTCAAAGGTCATTATGCAAGGGGGATTTTATTGCCAATAATTGGTGATTATGGAAGAGAGAACGTTAATGACATTCACTGGTCACTATGGTAGGGGAAAGCTTAATGGTATTTACCAGAGAAGAAGGAAGGGCTCACGCTAACGGCGTTTACTGGCTATTGTGAATGGAGCAACGCTTAAGACATGGTGCGGCCATTATGGATGTGCTTATTTGAAGGAAACGTTCACATCCAACTCTACCTATTAAGTTATTGAGAATCAGGACGTCCTATGTAAGCTCGTCTGCAAATTTGTTCTGGTAGCCTTAAACGTCTCTACTTACATTAAAAAAAATATCTATCATCAACTTTTCTTGTATATTAGGCAATTATGTGTACCTGCTCTGTAGGTGTACTTATTCTGTTGGGTAATAAAGGCGCACCTGTTCTATTAGGCAATATTACGGTGTAGCTGTTCTAGCAAATTTAATCATCTTACATGGATTCAAAGAGGTAAAAATGCCACCTCATGACCTAACGAATGCTAAATGTTCCCGATTAAGTGGAATCTTTACACGATGTCTGTATCGTGAATATGGCAGTGGTTCTGTATGGAACTGATCCCCCCAGCATTGCCTTTAGTGCCATTAAGACGCTATCATAAAGAATGCGTGCTTGTGTTCTAATTGGCAACAAGCACTCTCCGTGTAGACCTCTTTTTGCATGAGCTGCTTCATCACTCGGATATGGCACCGTCCCGCCTTCCCTTCCTAGCTGCTACTAACCTTTAGCTTACCAGCGCTTCTCCACTATCATAGTGGTAATACTCTATTATATTTGTATTGGGAATATGACACTATTCTATTGGTAAATACTCTACTATTATAATGGTAATAATATTATACTAAATTAGTAATACTTCACAATTATATTAATAATAGTGTTTTATTGTATTTGTAATGCTCCGCCATTATATTGGTAATACTCCGCCATTATATTGGTAATACTCCACTATTATATTGATAATAGTATTATTAGAGTATTTTATTAGTAATACTGCATTATTATTTTGGTAAATACAAGTGGTATCTGTTGATGTACCTCCGTATCCTGCGGCGGCGCCGGCACTGACGAGTGTTCGCCTCCAATGAAGAGTTGTTAATCTGAACGCGGTCTGCGGAGAATCAATTTTGGCACAGAGCCTAATCTGAATAATCTGTAGAATACAATCTCTTGCTGGTAATACAAACATTTTCATAATTTAAATGACAAAACGTAGATTATGATTGTCAAAAATATATCTTGGTGATCATCCTGAACCAATCTGTACGAGAGCGGACGAATTTGTGTATTTTCTGAACATCGATCATCGAATGGAATCGTGACGTTAATTGTAAGCTCTTCTGCAATGGGAGACTTTTAAAGTGTTCGCCATTAGATTTTCGCCGTTGCACAGATGCAGTATCGCAAATTATTATACCTTCTGATCATATCCTAGTACGTCAGATGAGGTGCGGGTGGTTCGGCAGCGCGTCGGTATCAGTCATGATTAGTCGCTGCTCGTTCTTCCGCTGAGGCCTTCTTCCTGGTGGCATTGTTTGCATCAATGATGCCATCTCCTTAATGAGGAAATGCAGTGGAGTGGCTCACATGAGGATTAGTTGTTGATCCTACTCGATTCTTCTCTAGAATGAAAGACCGGGTGGACTATTATAAAAGAAGTAAGGAGTGTTAAATCACTCTCGTTTACTGTGAGTACAGAGTCGAACAAAAATTCGCTACCGTTTATGTTTGAGAAAAAAAGTGTTGAATTATGATTTGTTCCCATTTACATTCAACCTCACCTTTTCATTTATTTGTGAATTAATAAAACACAGTACAGATCCATATCAAGGTAAATTAACTGTTAAAAAAAATTGATTGTTAAATTTGTGAAAAGAGAATAAGTAAATTAGTATTTTTACGCAAATGCAGCAATTATTTTATGGAATAAATTTGTTGCTAGACTTCCTCAGTTTACACTACGAGTCTCGAGAAGCTCCTGTGGAAATACAGCGTCGATTCCAACCATAACTCGAGTTTTATCATAAATATGTAACTAACGCAAAACTACCCCCCATGTGTGCGTTTCATCTATTGCTTATGGTTATTAAGCTAACGAGCTTGGAGAAAGCTGGTCTTGATGTGAAGCAGCAGTGGTAAGAAGCCGCACTGCGCTCCTTCCGACACAAAGTGCACGGAGATAATACTGGAACAATGGACGAACATGGATCAAAGTAGTATATGCGATACAGTGGTAGCAAACTAGACTAGACAGCGTTTAGAGAGGAAGGGTGTTGGCGGTGATGGTTGTTAGTAGCGGAGGTGGTGATAACAGCTTTGATAAGTAGTTGCGAGGGCGGCGGTGATAGGTATCAAGGGCGCTCCCAGGTAGCGACCGAGGCAGCAGCTTCAAGGCCGCGGAGCACGAGGAAAGTGGTGTAACCAGTCCATAGAGAGCAGGGGGGCGTCACAGCTCATTCTAGAGAGGGACCGAGGAGTCCTCTCATAGGCTGCCGCTCTTTTCGTTGCGAACACAGCTGCTTTGTGGCTCTAATGATGGCTGGCTGGAGTATCTAAGGAGTACTACTGTCACTCGACGTTGCGTGGATGCAACCAACAGATCAGTGGAGACAGAGGGCAGAATGAAAAGCAGTTTGTGTGAATACTGCACTTGCGCAGTTTTAGACATAAGCAAAGAGGTGTAATGGTGGTTGCATCCATTGCGTCGCTCAGTAAGAGTCGTTAGTGCAGAGGCAGTTGTAATCAGGATACGATCATCGTATGCCTAGTGGTAATTGCTGCTCCGCTGGTATGAATCGTCCGTACGCTAGGGTTTTAATCAGGATACGATCATCGTATGCCTAGTGGTAATTGTAAGTTGTTAGTATGTCTGAAAAACGCAAATTAGTTAAGGTTTATAAATATGGATAATTAGCGGTGGGTAGGGTGTTGACCTGAGTCAGGCGGGCGGCGCGAAGGGACTGGATGTGGGCGAGTCACTGATAAGGCAGGCGGGCGGCGCGAAGGGGGGGGGGAAGCTTTCAGCCCTTGCGTTCGAATATATATTTGGGTAGGTTTTAGGTTTTGAACATTTTAATTTATCTCTATGAATTATTATTGTTTATTGCATTTTTTCTTATTTAGATAACTGTATTGGAGTAAACTTTGTTACAAACTGTTGCTC
>SDVV010012983.1:0-15264 GCA_016164225.1 Gammarus roeselii | reverse complement strand
GGTGGGGAGGCGCTGGCTGGTATTTGTTGGTATAAGGGTGATGAGGAGGCGCTGATGAGAAGCTGCTGATGTACGGATGGTGAGGAGACGCTGATTGGTAGTTGTTGGTATAGGGGTGAGAAGGAGGCAAAGATGGGAAGCTATTGGTGTGCGGACGATGAGGAGGAGCTGATTTGTAGTTGTTGTAATTGGGGTGGTGAAGAGGCGCTGGCTGGTAGTTGTTGGTATAGAGGTGATGAGGTGCCACTGATGGGGAGCTGTTGGTGTGCGTATGGTGAGGAGGCGCTGATTTTTAGTTGTTGGTATAGGGATGATGAGGAGGCACTGATGGGGAACAGTTGGTGTTCGGATGGTGAGTAGGCGTTAATCGGTAGTTGTTGTTATAGGGGTGGTGAGGAGGCCCGGATTGGTATTTGTTGGTATAGGGGTGATGAGGAGGCGCTGATGGAGAGCTGCTGGTGTACGGATGGTGAGGAGGCGCTGATTGGTAGTTGTTGGTGTAGGGGTGATGAGGAGGAGGCGCTGATGAGGAGCTATTGGTGTGCGGATGCTCATGAGGCACTGATTGATAGTTTTTGATATTGGGGTGGTGAGGAGGCGCTGATTGGTAGTTGTTGGTATAGGGGTGAGAAGGAGGCGCAGATGGGGAGCTATTGGTGTGCGGACGATGAGGAGGCGTTGATTTGTAGTTGTTGTTATTGAGGTGGTGAAGAGACGCTGGCTGGTAGTTGTTGGTATGGAGGTGATGAGGTGCCACTGATGGGGAGCTGTTGGTGTGTGTATGGTGAGGAGGCGCTGATTTTTAGTTGTTGGTATAGGGATGATGAGGAGGCACTGATGGGGAGCAGTTGATGTTCGGATGGTGAGTGGGCGTTAATCGGTAGTTGTTGTTATAGGGGTGGTGAGGAGGCCCGGATTGGTATTTGTTGGTATAGGGGTGATGAGGAGGCGCTGATGGAGAGCTGCTGGTGTACGGATGGTGAGGAGGCGCTGATTGGTAGTTGTTGGCATAGGGGTGATGAGGAGGAGGCGCTGATGAGGAGCTATTGGTGTGCGGATGCTCATGAGGCACTGATTGATAGTTTTTGATATTGGGGTGGTGAGGAGGCGCTGATTGGTAGTTATTGGTATAGGGATGGTAAGGAGGCGCTGATTGGTGGTAGTTGAAATAGGGGTGCTGAGGAGGCACTGATAGGGAGCTGTTGATCTGCGGATGGTCAAGAGGTACTAATTGGTAGTTGTTGGTGTAGGGGCGATAAGGAGGCGTTGATGGGGAACGGTTGGTGTGCGGATGGTGGGGATGCGTTGATTGGAAGTTGTTGGTATATGGGCACTGAAGAGGCGCTGATGGAGAGCTGTAGTCGTAGTGTTGGGGTGTAACTGGTTTAGTTTGGTGTGCAGTTGCGTTGGTGACAGGTGGAGCGAATGAACAGGATGCACGGGGCTTAGTGTGTTTTGGTTTGGTGTACAGCGGCTTGGTCTAAGAGCAAAAGGTTATGAGACGCATTAAGATGGAAGGGCGGTTTACATGTCGTGTGTGTAAATACGGAGTGATGTGTCATAGATGATAAGCTTGTTAGCTGGCGCTGAATTGAGGGAAGATCAGAGCGCCCTGCGTACGTGTGATTGTCCTGAAATGGTTTTCCAGGCCAGCTGCTACTGTGAGTTGGGTCGTAGTACCTTAAGCATCTGTGGTAGCTGTCTTGGTGGTGAGGTAAGCGGGTCGTTTGGGCAGTGTAGGGGGGGTGCGCAAGGTGACGTGCGTTGTGCACGGTATCAGTTGGCCGTGAGTACATGTAGTCCGCTGTCCTGTGACCAGTTAACGGGAGAAGAGGCGTAGGCCGTGACAGTTTGAAATTGGCCGACTCGTGATTGTGTGTCTGCAAAAGAGGGGGACGGAGGTGTGGCAGCGGGAAGCAAAAAAAAGGAGGGAACGCAAATGACCGCATATTGTGGTCATTGTGATAGTAGTTGTCTGGGAGTAGCTCAACCCAGTGAGGGACATGACGCGTTACAATGTTGAGGAGTTTGGCCGTTCCTTTTCTATTGAGACTTCTACTATTTCAGTGGAACAATTCCGCTTCGCGAGTTTTAGTGAGTCTGTTCCTTAGTTGACCGGTTGGAATAACACGGAGTTTCAGGGATTAACACAGGCTCATGAAATGGTGTCTCTGTTTGATTGACTTGAGTTTGGTGGGTTCAACCATGTATATCCTTGCAGAACTATTCCTTTCGAAGATTGTGTTGGCAATTTTTGCTAAGTCATCACGCTCGACACGATGTGTAAGCGCTATAATTTAATTTTTTGTACGCATTTTCTCTCTCAATGTTTTTTAGCAGTGCATTAGCATCAACTTCGTTGATTTTTTGGATAGTACATTTCCTTGTGAGGTCATCCGGTTGTACATTTGCTATGAAGTCATCGCCTGCGAGGATTGTTACAGAAGGTTCTGTAATTTTTCCTGGAACGCTGTTGGCATTGTGCACAGCGACGGTTGGCTGTGCTGTTGGATGGGTCTCGCTCGCTGTTACGGTAGCCATGCAGTGGGTGGCTTGTACAGGGTACACTAACAACACATTGTTGGTGTTAGTTTACCCTAGGCTTGTAGGCCATGGGAGGCAGGGCTTCAGATGTGAGGGTTTGCTAGTGGCTGTAGGGGGCTGCTAGGAGTTCATTTACGGGGGAGTGGGGAGATAGAGAGGACAAGTTTTTAGTTATTGGGGAGGTATCAGCTGGAGTTTCTTCCAAACGAGCGGTGACTGCTAGATTCTTGTGTGTTGCAGGAAAACTGAGGAGTTTTAAAACGTTTAATTCAATGTTTTTCGGCTTTCATGTGCAATTCTTGCTTCGGTACGATGAACAATTTGCGTCACTTCTGAAGCAAGCACAGTTTGTGCAATCACCCTTGCTACTTGTACAGTAGGGCTTTTTGGTAGGAGTTGGGGTGTCACGGGGAAGTTCCATTGTTGCAGTTTAGATGCAGAAGTAAGGCGGCTTGCAGTGTATTTAAACTATAATTATGTGTAATTGATTGCAGTGCAAGACAGTTGAATATACTGCTGGTGATAATCTTATTTTTTTTGATGAAGAGTTTATGTACAGTACCGAATAACACGTATCAGGAGCCTATTGTGTACAATAAATATATAGGAAGAAAAAACGCGCTGAAAGTAGTCGTTATAGATTACCTGAGTGATATGTAGTTAACACAGGTTGGCCACTTGAAGGCGTGGTGCTATGCAGCATTGAACAACACGTCGCGTGACCCTATTGTGTATAAAATAAAAAATAAAAAAAACGAGCTGGAATAACACTTCACGTGGTCCTATTGAGTACAACTTTAAAAGTAACGCTTCACGTGATCCTATTGTGTTCATAAAATAAAAAATAAAAACGTGGTGGAATAACACTTCACGTGGTCTCATTGTGTACAACTTCCAGAATAACACTTTACGGTATCCTACTGTGTACAAAAAATAAAAATAAAAAACGTGCTGGCATGACAGTTCACTTGGTCCTATTGTGCACAACTTCCAAAATGACACTTCACGTGGTCCTATTGTGTACACAAAATAAAAGTAAAAAGCCCGCTGGAATAACACTTCACGTGGTCTTATTCTGTAAAACTTTCTAAATAACACGTCACGTTGTCCCATTGTGTACACAAAATAAAAGTAAAAAGCCCGCTGGAATAACACTTCACGTGGTCTTATTCTGTAAAACTTTCTAAATAACACGTCACGTGGTCCCATTGTGTACACAAAATAAAAGTAAAAAGCCCGCTGGAATAACACTTCACGTGGTCTTATTCTGTAAAACTTCCTAAATAACACGTCACGTGGTCCTATTGTGTACACCAGATGAAAAGCGCACTGGAGATGGTCTCTGTTGAATTGTAGGAGACACTTTTATTTAGCCTAGCGTAAGGTACACTGTCGACAATGAGCAAAACTAAAGTGAACCTAGGAAATTGTGTCGCTCGAGGTCGAATTAACGAACAATCAAGCCCCGTAAAATTAAAATCTGTGGATTGTAAATCATCTGCGGTAATAACAATCAATGAGACTTATAGATTTAACAAAAAATGGAACACTGTTGATTTTTCCGCAAAACTCATGTGTACTGAGAAATTGTGTGACTCACTCTACTTCTAGATTAATTTAGTCGAGTAAAATTTAAAAGCATTCGACTCACGAACAGTCGAGCCCAATTATGTTCTGATAGAGGGTTTGAAGTACAGAGTACAAATAAGCAAACAATGAGGCCTTGTGGGATTCTGATCAGCATACCTAATTATTTTCTTAGTGACAATGAGACATCGTAGAGTTCTGTAGAACGAGCGGAAGACTTTATACTCTCGGCATTTTCAAATGCAACAAACAATTAAACCGCGTTAAATTAACTTTCACTCAGTTGATGTACTTACTACCACAGAGGGTATGCGCACCAGGTGCCGCAGTTGTGTGCGGTCTCTCAGGGGATCTGGTGGTTGATGATGTCTGAGGGTCTCTTGACTGGAAGATGTAGTGTCTGCTCCTGTGTTTGTCAGACGAGCGCTCGGCGGGCGCACGCTGTAGCAGGGACTGAGGCTCCTATGGGTGCGGTGCTTGGCTCTTGGCTGAACCTTTCAAAGGTTGAGGCTCACGGTCGATGGGTTCTGGTCCTCTTGAGAGCAGTAATTCTTGAGTTGGTGGGTTTGGGTTTATGACTGACGTGCCACTGGCCTCTTGAAGGCGTGTTGCTGTCGACTGCTAAGCCTCTTGCGGCTTCTTTGTTGTGTGGCGGTGCATGTGGATTGCAAGGCTGGTGCCATTCGATGATTGCTTATGATGAACGTAGAGACTATGATTTGGATGTAAGATGTGGTGTCTCCTAACATCATGCTCTGCTATTGGCTGAGTTAGGTTGCATGCGGAATGAAGTCATGTTTGTGTGGCCTGATTAGTGAGGCCGGGTGATGTAGAGGAGCGGCGTGCGGGGGTGGTGTCTTGTTCTAGAAACAGGGGTGAGGCAGCGGTAGCGTATCAGCTAGGTGATAAACAGGAAACCGGCGATGGTGGGGAGGGGAAATGGGGGCTTGGTTCTGGTGCTAAGGGCGGCTCCTGGAGCTTGTGGGGTAGTGTTTGAGGCCACTAATTTCACTTGAGATAATTTCAGTTGGAATTCCACGGTATCATGCTGACGTGATTTTTCTTAATTAAATAACTGATGAAAGTTTTTTCTCGACAATATTATTGACGTAGGTAATTCATTTTCTTGATCAAATAAATAATTGAAAGATCTCTTCACTTGTTCCAAACAGCCCACCCCTCCCCGTAATGCACTTTTGCCACGCTTCGGAGCTGCACTCCCTGAGACCCTTTAGGACAGAAAAATGTATATATGTGAAATGATGGAATAAAACATTTGATTATTACAGTCCACGGATTACTGGCACAGAGGGCGAGGCTGGTCGAGGTGCGTCGAGATCAGTCGAAACATGTTGAGGCGAGTCGAGTTGGTCGCGATGAGCAGAAACTGACCGAAATTATTCGAGACAAGCCGAGATGAGCCAAGACGAGCGGTCTCGAGGGACCCGGGGAGCTCGGGAAAGACCCTGGGAACTTGGGTAACCCTCCAAGATTTGTCGGGCTCTATTGGGACCCAAGGGATCTCTGCCATCCACCCTATTCCCTTAAACAATGAGTGCGAAATCAACAATCCGAGCAGTTTTTCTGCCACGAAAGTGTACCTCACCTCCTCATTCCCCCGAGGACAGAACTCCAAACTATCGCCCTAAAGATATGCGTTTCAAGGCCAATAACAGTGGTACCCATCTAATCATCAAGAAGCCATGACCTCTCCGAAGCACTTTTGACTGAATTGTTAAACCAACTGCCCTCACCAATACTCCTCCTTGGAGACTTCGATAGCTACCATGAAACATGGGGATGCGCGAGAACAGACCTCAGGGGAGTGATAATGCCTAACACCATAAACACTCACAACCTGGTCCTTCTCAACGACGGACAACCCACGCCAAATCACCCCAGAAAATAAAACTGCCATCGATTTATTCATATGCTCCCCGACTCAGGCACCCCAACTCGTTTGGGGAGTTTTGCCTTCAACACACGACAGCGACCATCCAGTCGTCATATCGCTTCTTACCAACCAACCAAAAAACTCTGCCCCACAAGAACTTCGATTCAACTACCGGAAAGCCAGCTGGGTGGGATACTCAGCACAAATCGCGAGGAGTGATTTGGACAACATCCCCGAAAACATTCCGGAACACGAAATCGTCGCCCAACTATACGAAAAGTTTCAAGCTGCAGCCAAGGCAAGCAGTCTCCAATATGCCCTTCAACATTTTCTCCGAATCCATGGTGGTGCCGCGAGGTGCAATAAGCAAGAGATAAGTGTGGAAAGCTATACCATGCCTACCGACGCGCACGGTCCCCCAGGAACCGAGTAGCGTGGAAAGGGCATCTGCTGTATACCGTAAACTTCTAGTGGAGAAGAAACGTGAAAGCTAGGCCCAATTAGTCAATACCATTAATCGTAACAACCCCCTCTCCCAGGTGTGGGAAACAATTCTACGTATTCAGAGAAACCCGAGCGACCTGTTAACATCCTTTCTGACGAAGGCAGAACTTATTCTTCACACGCGAAAGTCGCAAATAAACTAACTCAGACGTTTAGCCAGATTTCGCAATCAACAAACTACACGACTGCTTTCTAACGGGAGAAGGATTTGCGAGAAAGCGAACATCTTGACTTTACTTCTAGAAACGAAGAGGCCTACAATAAACCTCTCTCCTTCCACGAACACAGAGCGCTCTAGACCATACACGTGAAACTTCACCTGGACCGGACCGGGTACACATCAACATGATCAACAATCTCCCAGATGGCGCACGTGAGCACTTATCAAAAGTGTTCAACACTCTGTACTCAACCTTATTTTTCCCAATCAATGACGGAAATCTATAATTATCCCAATTCCCAAGCCCGGGAAATTTTACGGTGACCCACATAGCTGGAAAGAATGATAAATACGCGCCTTGTCGACTACCTTGATATGCATGCAGGCCTGAACAGCATCCAGTGTGGCAGCCGCAAGCGCCACTCTACGACGGACCACCATGTAAGACTGGAATCAGACATTAGACAGGCATTTGTCCGAGAGGAACACGTGGTTTCCATTTTTTTCTATGTGGAAAAAGCATACGATACTATCTGGAAATATGGCATCGTGAAGGATCTCCACAGCAAAGGTCTGAGAGGCCACTTACCACGTTATATCCACCAATTCCTACAAAATCGCACCTTCAGGGTTAGTGTCGGCGACACCTTGTCCCCATCCTATCCGCAAGAAATGGGCGTCCCTCAAGTAAGCGTCCGCAGTGTCACTCTTTTTATACTCAAGATCAACCAGATAGCAGACATTCTCCCGCGCGACGGAAGATTGCTTTCATCACTATACGTGGACGACTTACAAATAAGCTACAGGCACCCTAGCCTCTTAACAATTCAACAGGAACTCCAGAAACGCCTAAGCCTAGTCGGAAACTGGGCCTCCTTTAACTGATTCCGATTCTCACCCTCCAAAACAAAAAGCATGCACTTTATTCATGTGCCCGGTGACACCTGAAAACAGCCCTAACGCTAAACGAGGAATCAATAAAATTCCTCGGTCTTGTGTGGGACCCTAAACTCACATGGCAACCTCATATTGCAGCCCTGGAGACTTTGATTCAAAAAAACAACTGGACTCATCCTCTCTGTAACATCCTTGAAATTCGGAGCCGATATGGACACCGGCATGACGTTATTCAGAACATTTAAATAAGACGCTCGCGCATTAACTATGGAGCAATTTATTAAATAACGCCCCTGCGTATCACAACCGGTGCGTTCCGTTCCACACCCATCGAATTCCTGAACGTGCTTGCTAACGAGCTTCCTCTTCCGCTCCGGAGAGACAAACTCTCACTACAGTACTATTTCGAGACGAGGAGCTACATCAATAGCCCAGCAATCAGTGACGTTACCAACATTCTTGCTAAACGCCTCTTTCGGCTAAGGAGAACATATGCCCACCCTTTTCTCTTTACGAGGACAACTTTCTGACCTCGATAGACATCAGACGCAAAGCAATCAAGCCTTCATTTTCCTATCGAATTCTCCAATTCAACATTCCAACGTGGATGATTAGCCCACCACTGGTCAATCTAGATTTGCGGACGTACCCTAAAGCAACAACCTCAACCATCACGTACCGTCGAGAATTCTCACAACTACTTGATGAACAGTACTCTGAGCACCGCCATATATACACTGACGGCTCCAAAACATCGGACGGAGTGAGAGCTGCCGCCATAGGCGAAGGGACCTCGCGTTCGGCCACCCTACCCCAAGGGCCTTTATATTCTCTGCAGAGCTACACGCACCCGAACTGGCCCTCTCCATTGCAAAAAAGCGACCGCCTCCCCAAAAGTGTTATATTTTCAGACAGTCTGAGTGTTCTCATCCAACTGAAAACTCTGCACTTTGATCACCCTGCCCTTAGAAAAATACAACACGACCTATTCACGATGTCCGAGGCGGGACAGGCAGTCTAGTTCTGCTGGATCCCTGGACATGCGGGAATAAGAGGAGCGAAAGGCCTTTGATAAAGTCCCACTCAAGCGCCTAATTAGTAAATTGCATAGCATCGGTATTCGAGGCGAGCTCAACAAATGGATAAAATGCTGGCTTACGGACAGACGGCAGCGAGTTGTACTTAACAGAGCTTCCTCCCCCTGGGGTAATGTTACAAGCGGCGTGCCTCACGGATCCGTGTTAGGGCCAGTTCTCTTTATAATATTCATTAACGATCTCGATAGCAACGTACTCTCAAACATTAGCAAGTTTGCAGACGATACTAAAATTGGAGGAAAAGTGCAAACTGAACTAGAGTGTCAGCAGATCCAACTGGACTTGAACAAAATTGTTGATTGGTCAGAAAAGTGGCAAATGAAATTTAATTTTAACAAATGCAAAGTTATGCACATAGGTCCTCATAATCCCAAACACGAATATTCAATGTCCGGAAAGAAACTCATTCCCGTTTCCGAAGAGAGAGATTTAGGTGTCATTATTAGTAACGACTTGAAAAGCAGCAAGCAATGTAACGATGCGGCTAAGAAGGGCAACAAAATGCTAGGTATGATATCCCGCACTATCTCGTACAAAAACCAACACAGTATGCTGAAGTTATTCAATTCATTCGTTAGACCGCATCTCGAGTATGCCGTTCAATTTTGGTCTCCATTCCTTAGGAAAGACGTTATTAAACTTGAGAAGGTTCAACGTAGAGCTACCAAACTCATCCCCTCGCTGCGGAATAAATCGTACGAAGGCAGGCTTCGAGTACTCAATCTTTATTCGCTGGAGAAACGTCGCGTCAGAGGCGACATGATAGAAGTGTGGAAGATTATGAAGAGTAAGGAAAATGTCGACCGAGCGAGCCTTTTCACTCTAGATACAAACGGAGTGACTAGGAACAATGGATACAAAATCGTTGGGAAACGTTTCTCACTCGACATCACGCGCAATTTCTTTGCATATAGAGTTGTCGAAAAATGGAACAAACTTCCAGCGGAGGTTGTAAACAGCAATACAATCGAAACGTTCAAGTCGCGGATCGATAAGTTCTACATAAATCGCCGATAAATAACTAAACCGTTCCATTTTCTGTTGTTAAAATGGAAACAGAAATGGCACACGAAGCTCCCTTCAACGTTCTACTTCAGAACTAATCCTCTTCCTATCAAAAGGCAACCTAGTTTGGGCCAATAGGCCTCTAGACGTTCTACTACAGAACTAACCCTCTTGCCATCATAAAATAAAAACAGAAATGGCACACGAAGCTCCCATCAACGTTCTACTTCAGAACTAATCCTCTTGCCATCAAAAGGCAACCCAGTTTGGGCCAATAGGCCTCTAGACGTTTTACTACAGAACTAACCCTCTTGCTATCAAAAGGCAACTTTGTTTGGGCCGATAGGCCTGTTGTTGTCTTCCTACACTTGTAAACACTTGTAAACGCACAGATTCCCTCGCTAAACGGTTGTCTAGCCAGCAAGAACAATTTATCTCTATACACCACCGAGACTGGTACCCAGTCATCAACTCACGTATAACATCACGATAGAACGACTCTTGGCAACAGAGAGGACAAAAGCTGCTTGAAGTTGAACCATCCGTGAGAGAGTGGGACACCGGGTTTCCTAATAGGGGAGACCAAGTGTTCATTAACCGTTTATGCAGAGGACACACGTGGATAACTCACAACCACCTAATGGACATAGACATGAGACCGGACGCACCACCATGCCCCTGTTGCCACCAAGTGGCAATCAGCGTGAAACACTTACTTGTAGATTGTGACGCACTCGCGGCAGCCCGGCGAGCCTTCTTGAGCCCCCCGTGCAACCTGCAACGCCTGCTCACAGAAACGGAACACCGGAATAAACTGATGGCTTTCGGAAAGCACACAGGCTTATACGAAGCGGTATGAAAGTGTCGAGACCTGAATCATTTCTGACCCCGAACTCGCTGTCCTCCCTGCGTATTAATTGAGAACTTTAACTTCGTGCAAGAAGCTGTGCAGAATCAACGGATCGTCGTGCCTGAGGAGGAGCACTCGGTGACTGCACGTTGGTGCTCCGGTGGAGAACGGAGGAGGCTGCTACCACTCCTCTACGCTAAACTTACTGTGTCTGCATTGAACCTGCTCTGTATATATGTTAAATTTACTATGCATCTACATTGGGGTGGATGGATGATTATTCATTTCATAGATCCTTAACACTTTAGTTTAGTATTTTATTATTTCTTCTTGCTCGGGCTTTATTATTTTTCTCCGTCCTTTTTTCATGGTGATCTATTTTGTATTGTTTATAAAATTATGCATCGTTAGACGCCCGCAGGGGCCCTAGGTGACCTATGCGGCGTGTTAGTTAGTCTAGTCCAACCTACGGTGGGAGAATTTGAGCTCTCCCTGGGCGCCTAATAAATGCCCGAGCACAGCTAGGCGGTTTGATGGCTAAATGATGAGATAATGTTTACGTTGATGTTAGGGAGCGAAAGTCTTGAACAGCACTGTACGTGGAGGGGACGAGGCAAGCCGAGGCAGGCGGAGGCGAGTGGAGACGAGTCGACTGGTGGGGGCGATGAGTCGAGACGAACCGAGGCTGGCTGAGACTAGGTGACCCGGGAGTGGGGGGGATGCTCGCGGGGCCCGGAGGACTTGAGGGACCCGGGGGGGGTTTCGGGAACCCGAGCGACTCGGAAGACTGGGAAGATTTGGGGGATCCACTTGCACCCTTCCGGGGCCCTTTGGGACTCCCTTAGGACCCTTAGGGACCCCTCGAGAAACTTTGGGACCCGTTTGAAGACCCTCTGAACCCTGGCACCATTGGCTCCACATCCCCACGCTGTAAAACCCATACACAGAAAAATGTATATGTGTGAAATGCTTGAGTAGAACAGTTGTCCATTGCAGTCCACGGATTACTGGCGCAAAAGGCAAGGGTTGCGTTGAGGCTGGTCGAGGTGCGTTGAGATCAGTCGAACATGTTGAGGCGAGTCGAGTTGGTCGCGCGACGAGCCGAGACTGTCTGAGGTGATTAGAGACAAGTCGAGATGAGCCGAGACGAGGGGACCCGGGCAGCTCAGGGGACCCGGGGGACTTGGGGGACCTTCCGGGATTCGTCGGGCTCTTTTGGGACCCGAGACACCTCTACCACCCCACTCCAACCTCAAAATGCTTGAGTGAAAGAAAAAAAAATGTTAGCGCAGAGACCCACTCGGTATCTGCGTTGAATCTACTCTGTGCTTAAGTCGAACCTACTCGGTAACTATGCGTTAAACCTACTCTGCATCTACGTTAGACCTGCTTTGTGTCTGTGTTAGATCTACTCTGTGTCTGACTTATTCTATATCTATGTTGGAGCTACTCGGAGTCTGCGTTGAACCTGTTCTAAATCTACGCTGCACCTACTTCGCCACTCTTCAATTGCCCTGCGGGAGAGTCCACATTAACTTCGCGTTGGGACTCCGGTGGAAAAGTGAAGCAACAACTACATCAACTACTACTATGTATCTACGATGAATTTACTCTGTATCTGCGTTAGACCTACTCTGTACCTGCGTTAAACCTACTGTGTCTACTTTGAACCTACTCATAACCTACGTTGAACCTACTCTCAATCTACGCTGCACCTACTTCGCCACTTTTCAATTGCCCTACGGGGGAGTCTGCATTAACTTCGCGTTATGACTCCGGTGGAAAACGAAAGCAACTACTACTATTACCACTACTCTACTACTACTACTACACTACTTCTACTACTACTACTACTTGAGGCCCCTCTGAATCCTGGAACCTTTGCTCCCTCCTCCCAAATCTACGTTACACCTACTCTGTATCTGCGTTAAACCTACTCTGTATCTGTGCTGAACCTACTCTGAATCTACGGTAAACCTACTCTGAATCTACGTTAAACCTACTCTGAATCTACCTTAAACCACTCGGTGTCTACGTTAAACTTATTCGGTATCTGCTACTACCTATTCGGTATCTACGTTGAACCTACTCTGTGTCTACGTTGAGCCTACTCTGTGTCTACGTTGAGCCTACTCTGTATCTACGGTAAATCTACTCTGTAACTACGGTAAGCCTTCTCTGTAGCTACGGTAACCTACTCTGTAACTACGGTAAACTTACTCTGTAACTACGGTAAACCTACTCGGAATCTACGTTAAACCTACTCTGAATCTACGTTGAACCTACTCGTAATCTACGCTGCACCTACTCTGCAACTCTTCAATTGCCCTACAGGGGTGTCGGCATTAACTTCGCGTTGGGACTCCGGTGGAAAACAAAATCAAACTACTGCTACTACTACTACTACTCTTCTCGTGCGCACCAGCGTTCGTCTGACACGACTAAAATTTTCTAAATTTTCTAAATTTGACAACGTTGTTTCTCTCTCACGCAGAGGCGTGCAAGCCCCTGGAATCCATGATCGTCGAGTCCTACGGGGTAGCCTCTTATGACACGTTGAGGCTCCGGTGGAAATGAGGCCCAAATCAAATCAAAATCAAATCTAATCCATGATCCTCAATAATAATAGCAAGTTGAAGAGGTCTATCATATTGTCCTGCACTGCACCAAAGTCATCTTGAATAATCTATGTCTGGGTCGATTGTGCTGATCCAGCAGAAATAAAAGTTAATGTAGCGTGAAGGGGGCCCCTATACCGAAAAGAGGCCCAGCCCTTCCTTTCCTCTTCACGGCTGGTCTCCCTAGCAACAATAGAGAGTATGCAGACGTGGCGTGGCCGGCCTTCCTAGCAACAACAGAGTGGACGTGACTGACTGCCGCCTACAATGGTGGAAAATCCTTTTGAGAGTCAAGGGTCTCACGGCCCCCGACATCTCGTCGAGGGCCGTGCGCAAACGTTATCTAGATCGTGCTATTAACCGGAGCGATGTAGCTATCATCTAGGTAGGTACAATCGCACGTTACTGAGTTATCATGATTGCTATCATCTCAGTAACGTACAATCACATTTATTTTGGGGTAATGGCAGGTTGACAAATTACACATATATCAGAACACACAAGTGATACGCACCAAGTCTTCGACAGCGCGAGCTGTGCTGAAGACAACATTTGCTACATATGTATGTATGTATGTATGTATGTATGTATGTATGTATGTATGTATGTATAGACATTCAGCCGTTTCCCTCTAAGTTAGGCTGACACAGAGGGGGGAGGCGTCCAATCTCCCTGCCACAAGACCGCCGTGTCCATGCCGAGGCTTGAACTCGCGACATGCAGCACCAGAGGCTGACACTGCAGTCGGACAAGCAAACCACACTGCCACGGCGGCCTGTTACATAGGTACACCTAATATTATCTTTCTTACGGACCCTTGACCACTTCGAAATGCAAATTTTGATGTTCATTTGATGTTGTTCACTAGATGCTGTTTTTGTGTATCTAAGTTTCTGTATTGTTCCTAATTAATTTGTAAATAAATCTAGAATAAATATTTTCTTTTAAAAAAATACAGCAAAACTATTCAGCACGTAAGAAAACTCGTCAGTTTACTATTTTCATGCAGCTCCCTTGCATGCCTTCTTCGCGAACAAACTACTTTCTTGTTATTCATTCATTCTTTTATTGTTTTATTTTGTAATGAACATTTTCTTCAATGTAATATATTCGGCTCACTTTATAACCGTGAAGAATATCCCAATTGATTCGTGAATTATCAATGTTGAGAATCAGAGGGCCCATGGGAAACGGTACATGTGAAGGCGAGATCGTCTAACAGGCGACATCTCAAAAAGAGTATGTTTATTCGAGGTCAAATTATCAGAGGATCAATACAACTCATTACCTTACATTTTTCCCTTCAAATTCAAGAGTTTCAATATCTGTCTAGCCAACAGTTGGGGAAACGCGTCACGAGTTATAAATTATTTTTTGAATTCAGTGCTTCAATATCCTCGTACTTTCAATAATATCTGTAAAAAACCTACCTGAACGTCTTTACTAGAAAATATCAAGACAGCCGGAGGGATGCTACCCATCGCATCGGTCAAGACTCCTTCCGAGGTATGAAGCTTTGAAGTCGGGAGGTGTAGTGTTTGTTTTGCAAACATCTTTCACGTAAGTGTAGCCCTCGAAACAGCGCTAGATCCTGCATTCTTTAAGTTCTCATACGTCGGGTGGAGTCGCCGCCCATCGCATAAGATTATCACCTGGCTTAGCATCAGATGCCGGGCATCGCTAGCCGATCATCGCTTCAGTTTGAGTTTAAAGCCTTTGAAGATGGAAGGTGTAGTGTTTGTTTAACAGACATCTACCACGTAGGTGCAGCACTCGAAACCATTGTGGAGACCGTAATGTCTTCCTTTATTCACTACTCACGCATCCAGTTTTCACACTGCGGGAACCTACCTCCTTTAAGGCATCATCCGAAAATTGAAGTCGCCGTCCATCGCCTACAGGAATATTCTCATTGTCCTAAGTAATTTCAAGCGCTTGTAATGGTTTTCGGTTATTTTTGACCGATCAATTTTTGTTTATTAGATACTAGAGGCATCTATGCAAGAAATCTTTTTCTGAATAATTTAATGTTAAATTCTACTTTTAAGACGCCCATCTGGTGAGACTAGAGATGGCGAAACGCGTCATGGGTTATAAATTATCTTTTA
>SDVV010012982.1:0-15264 GCA_016164225.1 Gammarus roeselii | reverse complement strand
AGTAGCCGTGAACCTTGTACGTACCAATTTCGACGATACTATCTGTGCGCACTGGCGTTTGGACATATACATGAGGTTCTGAGGGGTTGGAGGCGAGGATTCGTTTCGGTTCATCTGAGTCTTTATCTTACCTAAAGCTGTAAATATTGTGTTGTGTTGCGTTGCTTTCGGAGATGAATTTGCCCGTGTAGCCACTGACGTTGTACTAATCTTGATGCTACCTGTACGCACTAAGGTGCGTACATATCACAGTTAATGTTCTAAAGAGAGTGGAAGCGGAGGTCCGTTTCGAGTAAGCGTTTTTTCTTTTGCGCACCAGCGTGCGTCTGTTATTGCTAAAACTTTCACTTTTTTCTAACGTTGAAAGCGTTGTTTTGTTTTTTCCTCGCACACTTAGGCGTGCGAGCCTGCTTTAATCAATGATCGTCGAGCCCTACGGGGGAGCCTATTATGACTCACGTTGAGGCTCTGGTGGAAATGGGGATCAAATCAAATCAAAAAAATCTGAGGGGCGTGTCCACCCGGTTCCATGTCTCTTATTGGCACACCAGAAAATCCCAGACTCCTCCTCCATTTTAGTAATACATACGGGGCTATGAAGGCAATAGAGAATAAATACATAGCCAGCTGCTGTTACCCTATACCGGGCACAAAACTGCTGATGTCGTTACAACAGACAGGCACAAATGACCCTCCATTTGACGACGGGTCTTCGACGAGTAATCAAAACCGAGGGCACGCATCTGTTTGCTGAAGGAAGCAATTTTTTGGGGGAGGCTAGCCCTATCCAGCCGCTCGCATCGTGAGAAAGCCACACTTTGGCTACATATTATAGCCGTAAAAACAAAGCGTGATAACACGTCCACATACGGTTTATTATCTGTGGGTGTAAGAATACAGCGCCCAACACTTGACCAGTGTACTTCAGTGGGTGTAGGGATACAGCGCCCAACACTTGACCAGTGTACTTCAGTGGGTGTAGGAATACAGCGCCTAACACTTGATCAGTGTACTTCAGTGGGTGTAGGAATACAACGTCCAACACTTGACCAGTGTACTTCAGTGGGTGTAGGAATACAGCGCTCACTTCTGCCAATCTACGACCAACTCTGAATAGTCGACCAGCCGGCGCACTAAGAGTGTACGTTCTTATACGCCCTGTGCTAAATACCTACTGGCTCTACCTTAACCAGCGAGCATTCAGCACGTTTACTGAACATGAAACGCTTATTGAAATTCGCACTTGCTCACGTTCGATTATTAACTGATCGAAATTAAGAACTGTAGTCTGCGAATCTTCGCTGTTGCACAGTCCAATTTTGGCTAACCTCAAAATCTACAATATGGTTCATACATTGTCCAGGGTGATAATCAAATACAACAATCCTACTCCGAAAGCAGAAGGATTCCCTACTTAAATTGTGTGCAAGAGCGGCTGTTGAAGTTTCAAGAATTTCGACGATTACTGAGAGGGTTCCTCGTTTTCTGCGCTTTGTTCGGTGATTCTGACAGGATATTTGATGAAATATCATTATGGCACTCGGGAGTGAGGGATTAAACCAGGTGATGCCCCAGGATCTGGAGGCTAAATGGTCTGTTCTGCTCTGGAGAGTTGATCCCCTCATGTATGAAAATGAAAACGCATCCATTATCGACGAATTGCAGGCAATCAATCCGTGGTGCAGTGCTGCTGAAATATCAAAAATCCCGAAAGGGCATGGGCTGAAGATTTTGTTCAAATCGTCAGAGGTGGATGAAAAAAGTCTCCTCAGTGGGCTGTTCTTGTTCAAATTCCATATCCCGGGCCCAAGTATCGTTAGGGTGTCCTATCATAATATTGCGACATGCTACAGATGCTACAAAGTTGATGGACACACGTCAGACTCGTGCTCTCGAGATTCGTCGTACAAGGTATGCTCAACATGCTCTCCAGCTGGACATACATGGAAAACATGTTCCTCAAGCATTAAATGCTGCCTCAACTGCTCCGGTGACCACCACTCTCTCTCTGGAGCTTGTCCGGTCCGACGCAGAGCCTTGAAGTGTAAGCGTAGTTCTGCTAGAACTTCTGCACTGTACTCGTACACCCCCAAATCTAACTTGTCAGCGAATGATAACTATAACTTTCCTGCTTCTGGGGCAGCCTCATTGACTCACTCCTGCATTGTGCTCGCCTTGTTGAAATATGACGAGGTCTCTGGCACATTTCAGAGAAACCTAAATTTGTTATTTACTGCAAACTTACTACCTCCCATCCATATTGGGCACTTTAAGCCTCTCTCGATTGCGGTGTGCACTCCCTCTAAGACTAAAGTCTTAACGAGAGGAATGAGGAGGATTGCGCCGGCGAATCTGCAAACGAGCTTTCCATCTCTTGAATGGTTTGACTCCAGTCAGTCCACGTGACGCTTCTCGGTGTCTCGCTATTCCAGAGCAGGCCAACCCTCAGATACCCGGTTCACCTGAGGGTGAAATTGAGTCCTGGACTATTATTATTCTGAATGATATGGTCAACGCGAAGACCTATCAAAAAAAGGGTGTTCAAGTTTGTGATGGATTTGACCTACTGAAGGCCTGTCGAGAGGTTAATGCTATTGTTGTTAGAGGTAATGGAATGTTGGCTGATGGGAAGGCAATTGCTCACCTGACTGATGTTGTGCGTGAGTTCCCCTCAATAGTTGTGGAGCGAAGTACCAGTGAGTTTAAGAGTTGCCATTCCATGTCTAAGCCCTTGCTGCGCCAGAGTGAATAATGAACTTAGCTGCAAATGAACAGTTTACTTCCATCTGAGAGTTTTCTTACTGACTTTTGCTTCTATTTTTAATATAGATGAATACTTTGCGCAATATTGATCCTGATGAACATTTCTACCTGGATGTATGTGACTGCGCGTACTATGACAGCTCAAATTTCTCAGAGAAATTTTTCTCTTTGCCTTAATATTCGATTTGCCCAAAAAAAATCTTGATAGTCTTCTGGTTTTCTTAAATACATTATAAATAAAATTCCATGTGCTTGTGCTGACGGAGACCTGGGGCGGTGATGGCTGACTGGACGTGCCCGGCTACCCTGCTTATCACTCTGTTAAACCTGACCGCAGGGGCGGGGGCGTAGTTGTGCGGGTCAGTTCCGACCTGTAGTCACGTCTGCACTCCTCTTTAACGAGTAATACTGAATTATTTGAGAGCTGTTGCGTTGGAGTGACTGTTTGTAACAGAGAGTATTCTGTGTTGGGTGTATACCGTCTTCCATCGTCTCTTATGCGTGATTTCAATAATGTATCCCATGAAATGATAAATAACGATCTTATTTTGACTACTAGTTCTGTAATCGCTCGTGATCTTAACATTGATATTAGTCTAGAATCTTTTCCTCAGGATGGTAATCAGTTTATTGAGAATTTTTATAGTCTTCATTTTATTCCTATTATTAATATTCCGACCCTTTTAACCGCTGACACATCCACCGCGATTGACCACATTTGGATGAATTCATTGCAGCAGTGTTGGTCGGGGGTGATGCCTGCTGACATCAGAGATAATTTCCCTACTTTTCTGATCCTGCCAAATGCGCTTGCCTCTGAGTCCTCTAAGATCGAAATTAAATTCCGTTCGCATTCTCATGGTAACTTGAAAAATCTCCAAAACAAACTAGGAACCTTTGCAAGCGAATTCCACAAATTCAATCTTTTAAATGCTGAAACACGCTGTAAAATATTCATTGATAAATCTCACGAATTTTATAATCAACTTTGTCCTATTGATTCTAAGCGTGCGTCCAGGTCCAGTCCGTGGTTGACCGACGACTTGCTCCGCTGTGTGGCTGAGAAGCACCGCCTGTACCGCGAGTCGAGCACCGATCCTGCTCTTATAGACCAGTACAAGGGGTATAGAAATTGGGTATGTGGACGCATTAGGAAAACTAAAATACAATATTACCATGGTAAATTTTTGTCTTATAGGAACGACAGTCGTAGAATATGAAAGGGCATTAATTGTGTTTTGCAACCGAATTCTAAAAAAATAACTGAATTCTAGTTGGATGTCAATGGTGAGGAGATATCGACGCCTGTTGATGTTGCAAATTTGTTTAATGTGTAGTTTACGGGGATTGCTGACGATCTTGCAACTAATATTCCTCCTGTGAACATTGATCCCTTACAATATGTGACACAACTGGGTAACTCTTCTTCTTGTTTTCCAACATACTCTAGTGAAGTCTCAAAAACTATAAAGTCTTTTAAAAGCAAAGGATGTCCGCTTTCATCAATCCCATCATTCGTTTATGAATTTGTTTCAAATACAATTTCTCCGACTGTTTCGGACCTCATTAATTCTTCTTTTGTTGAGGGTGTATTTCCAGAAGTGTTGAAAAAGGCTCGAGTTGTTCCAATTTATAAGAGCGGGGCGGCTAATTTAGTTTCCAACTACCGACCTATTTCGACTTTACAGTCCCTGAGCAAAATATACGAAAAGCAATGTCCATGCGCATTATTAAATGTTGTGTGCGTTTCAATTTTAAATCTGTTTATCAGTTTGGATTGCAGAAGGGGAAATCCACAACAGATGCAATCCAGCAGTTTGTCAAGCGGGCTCAAGAAGCAATAAATTCCATGAAGTATCTTATAGCAATATTTCTTGACTTTAGTAGGGCATTCGACACTGTTCTTCATCATGTCGTACTGGGGAAGCTTGAGAGGTGGGGCATCCGTGGGAACTCCTTGCGGTGGTTCGAGTCATATCCGAGTGATTGAGAGCAGGTTGTGGAAATTAATAACGTTATATCTGAACCTCGCCCCTTGACTGTGGGTGTACCGCATGGGCTCAATTTTGGGCCCTCTACTGTTTCTTGAGTATATCAATGATATGACAAGTTCCTCTACTGCACTCGTGTTGGTACACTTTGCTGACGATGAAACTGCGCTGGTGGAGGGGGAGCAGCTTGATGACCTTTGCACTATTGTTAACAGCGAACTCCAGAAGATTGATCAGTGGCTTTGTTGCAATAAACTATCCTTAAACATTTCTAAGACCTCATACATGATAATAAATAACAGATCTCACAACATTGGCACCCCCTCAGCAATAAGAAATGGTAATGTCTCTATTGCAGAGACGGCTAAGTTTCTGGGTGTAATTGTGGTTCGGTGAATCTCCTTCTCTAGTCAGATTGATCATATCAGGCAGAAGATATCAAAATCATGTGGTATCCTAAGAAAGTTGTCACCCCTCGTTCCTGCGAGTGTTCTGCGTTTACTGTATTTGTCTCTTGTGTACCCTTATTTACTCTACGGTATTGAAGTTTGGGGCGCCTCTGTCTAAACTAAACTAAATAGACTATGCTCAATTCAAAACAAATGTGTACGGCTTGTCCTGTATGATTTTGATAGTCCTGTTGAGGAAGTATGTAAAAAGCTCCATTTATTAAATTTAAGTGATATCTATAAAAATTTTGTGCTGGTAAAAACTTTTTAGAAATACGTTCTTGGAACCAATAGTTTTTTTGCTGATAAAATATGCGAAAATAAAATGGTTCATGATTACAATACTCGACTTAATTGCTTAAATAATTCAAATTGTCCAGCGGTAAATGTCTCTAGGTTCTGGGCCTCGTGTTTATAACGAGGAGTAAAGTTTTGGAACGATATCCCATTCGAACTTCAACAGTCACATGATGGCCTGCATTTCAAACGTAGGTTAAAATATCTGATGTTGTCGTTACGGTGTCTTTAGGATGACTGACTTATGAACATTTTTATTAGATTACAGTTATTTGTTCACTTACCTAAAAAGTTTTTGTTTAGTATGTCTTGTATCAGTTCTCAATTAGCACTGTCAGATCTGTTTTTACCTTACCATGATTTTTCTTTTACTCAAATATCTTTGTATTTTTATTTAGCTCATATATGCGTGTTTCTTCTTTTTAAGAAATGTTTCTGATGCTGACTTGTTCCTACTTCCTTATGCTCAAATAGTCTCCGAACTGGCTAAGGGCTAAAACCAATGTGTTCGTTTCTGGCCTGAGTTGTCATCTGTTTCTGGTGTCCTCCATGAAACGGAAATTGATTGTAATAAAAATTGTTATTATTAATAAAATTATCATCATCAATCATATTCAGGTATGCATCGGTGTTAAGCTGGCCACGGCTGAGTACCTCATCCCGTCACTGCCGATCACCGACTGCTTCCCCCATCCGGTGTCGGCCACAAGATGGCGGCGAGCCGTCAAAAGATGGCCACCAGCCAGCGCCAAAGCCGGAGACTCCACGACCAATCAGTTGCCACCACAGCCGCCGTCACGTAACACCACCAGCCAGTCATGACCGGCAGCTAGCCAGCCAGCCAGACAGACAGACAGCCAACAATCTCCCTCCATCTTTTACATAACAAACGGCACGAACAAAAACACAAAACCCGCCACCGCAATCTTGATCACATCAGCGTTTCCACACTTGATTGCACTTATTGTTCACAATATATACAGTTTCAAAGAATGAAATATAAATACACATCTTGACACCAATTCAAAACAAAACAAGGAACAACAGTATTTACAGGAACACCACACGAAGGATTTGAATTGCCCTATTTTCGTGGACGATTGATAGGAGCAGGATAGCCTCTGCCCCTCGTTTTGTCAGAGCATTAGCCAATTGTTTGGACGATTGAACCCAAGACACTGTGATGTCTTTTTTGATCATGTCTCGTAGAACTGTTATGTTGATCCGCAAATGCTTGTCATCAACAATTCTCGTCGAGTGCGGTGTTTCTGCGAGGGGCTTGTTATCAACAAAGCATTTTACAGTAGGTCGATAACTGCCGATGTTCAACAGCTCGCGGACCATACTAGCAACAATTATTCCCGCCTCTGCAGCATCCAGCAAAGCAAGAGTCTCGGCAGCCAGTGTGGACTTGACCACTCTACAAACCTTCCTAGAATGCCAGGAGACCAAACATTTCCACCCGCGATGATCAGCCAAGAAGACAACATACCCTCCTTGTGAGTCACCTCCCTGAAAATTGCCAAACGAGGCATCGCAGTAGCACTCTATGTTTAGCTGCTCAGGCTCTTCTAATCCACAGAATCTCATCATTACTGGACGTTGCATGATTCGTTTGAACTTCCTCCACAGTTACCCCAGATAGAGAGGTGCTGAGTTCGCAAACATCGAATGCAATATCAGGACGAGTTTGTGTGGCCAGCCAATTCCATTGTCCAAGAAGGGATCGAACTCGTTAGATTTCCTCTTCTCCAAATGACTGGACCGCTGAGCCGATCTATGCTTGCTGAGCTCTACCTCGTCCAAACTCTCTGCGTAGTCAACCTGATTGACAGTCATGGAAAAATCTTTTTCTTATGACGAGTGAACTCCAATGTACCTGAAGCTTGAAATGCTTGTTGACCCTATGACAATCTTCTGTCAGAGAGACATGATGACGGCAGCTTTAAAATTTGTCGTACAGCCCCACAGGATATCATCAACGTGGACGCACATTATGTCAGAAAGTACACCACCATCTATCCAGAAGAACAGTGCCAGGTCCAGCACACATACGGACATTTGAAGAGTTAATAACTCTTGTTTTAACTTCACGTACCATGCGTAGCCCATAAATGTTCTTCTTAAAATGCCACAGTTGACCATCTCTGAACTCTTTCGGAGGTTTTACGAATACATCTGTCTGTCTCATTACCTTGCAGAAAAACAGCCTTCATATTGAAAGTATTGCATTTCCAATGGAGGACAGAAATAAGAACTAGAGCAATACGCAGCGCGTCTTTGGAACAAGTAGGTGAATTTGTTCGCTTTTCCAGTAAACTTTCTTCAAGGCCACGAGCAACTAGACGCGCCTTGCGCCTTGTCACATGACGGTCCCTGATAATCTTTTCAGTGATCAGTGATCACCCAGCGTAATGATATTGCTCTTTGGCCCGCATCAGGAACTTTCTTAAATACAGAACTCTTTTTCCAATTGATAATTTTCAGAACACTTTGCACGAAATACATCACTGCTAGAACTATTTATTCAATCCTTTGTCCGGCCTTTACAACAATCATCTTCGGACTGGGTCGCATAAACTCTTCAGCAGATTCACTGCTCTCAGTGGTCCGAAGAGGTGAACGTGGAGCATCATCAGTGTGCTCCTGAACAGTCTCCTCGTTGTCATCGTCTTCCACGGGTAAGGGCACTCTGACCAGACATATGCCATTTAACACAGAGTTCTGTGTGCGAGAACACGTTGCTTCTGTGTGGTCATTACCCGGACTAACATTACTGCAATCATGTCTGTTCGCTGTAGTTGCTCCCTGTAGACGGCAAATGTGAACTCTCTCGTAGACGCCTCCGTGTCGAATTAGAATCTGCTTGCCATCTCTGCCACAGACGACTCTAGGACCCCGCCAGCGATCGTCACAATCCCTTTTGTAGTAGACGTTTGCCCCATTTTGAAATTTTTCTTGTCATCAAGACGGATCTGGTGTAGGAGAGCTCTTCTAATTCGCTCATTTGACTCGTTGCAAACGGAATCTTTACGTACAACTTGCATAGCATTGATGTTATCAGCCACGAGCTGCGAGGCACTTAAACTCTCCAACTGAGAAGGACTAGAATCGAAGATGCTAGGTATTGCTGGATTACTCCCAAACACTAACTGATTAGGAGAGAAGCCATGGCAATTTTGCAGTGCGTTACAAGCAGTAACGGCCCAAGCCAATGCTACCTCAACGGAACAGTTTGTATCCTCCATGATGCGTCGTACACTTAAGTACAGAACACAGTTGAGACGTTCACAGACACCATTACTCAACCGCATTGGAAACAACTGTAGCAACATAACATCTTGTAGCGTGATCAACCAAAACTAAAAAAATAAACACATTTCCACGATTTGTGGTCCATTGCTACAGTTTCATTAGAAGAAGTAGCTATCGGCATGTTCACCACTGGTCGAGGCCGAGGTCTCCTGTACCGCATGCAAATCTCACAAGCGGCTGTCACCTCATCAACAGCCCTTAATAGAGCCTCGTCTGCTCTATGAGCATCCTTCAGCAAGGTGAGTACTTTCTCAGCGGACGGGTGGGCAAACTGCCGGCGCAGCTTCAAGGCTACTCTCCGTGTGTGGGGATAATCAATAGTTAATAATACTTCCTCCACTGCTCTCAGTGTGAGCGGACAAACAATAGGCAACTTGTAGTGACCGAGAGATGTCGTTTGAAGTTGAACATTCTTACCAAAAACCACAGCACTGTCACTTTTCAGATTGATAATCATTCCAGCTCTTTTCATCGATGACTTGCTTAAGCAAAGGAATATTACTTCTCACAACATCAGTGCATTTCATAATGTTTTTCTCTCAGTCAAAACGCAAGGTATGGTGACACACTTTAGAGAAGTCATCCTTCGTCCGTCTCCAAGCTTGAATACAGTAGAAGAAGCCTCGGTTTTCATCTTGCTTATTTCTGAGGCACTAAGTGCATCCAAGAAACAATTTAGCTATTGCTCACCACAAACTGTCTTGGAACAGCCAGATTCAAGTAAAATAAGTCCTATGGTTTCAAAAAATAGAACCTCTACTCTATCATCAAAATTTGAATCTGTAGCTATTAGAGTAATTTGAACATCCTCATCTTTATCGCGATACCCACTTTAAGCTGGAGATTTCCTGTAATAGTCTTGAGGGAAGAATCTAGCCCAATGCATTTTAGAGCCACAAATATGGCATATGGTGACACGGCCATCAGCTCCTACAGGATTACTGCCACGGCCGCTTCCACGACGGTTACCAGTAAAGCGCAGCCCGTTCCCACGTCGACTGTCGTTGCTGTTGTAAACTTCGCCTTCAAACACCGGTTCCATCTTGACTAGAGTTGCACCAGACGAACCAGATTGTATCTTCCCATCTTCATCCCATCTTCAATGCAGTACGCATTTTTTTCAAATGCCAGTTCCGTCGTTGTGGAAAGAGCCAGCTGGAACTGAACGGGGCTCAAATTACAACTTTTAAAAAGCCAGCAAGCTATGACAGCGTCAGGTAACACTACATCAGATTCCTTCAGTTTATAATGTCTCCTTTCATATTCACTCAGGTACTGGTCAATACTAGTTTTAGTCTGACGTTAATAATTTTCAAATGCTAAATAGTTATTGAAACACCGCCAATTCTTATCCTGAAGGGACACTCTTGTCAAGTTTCAGCAATTAAGTATGGATTCCAGTGTCACTTTTAAATTCTGCAACAGTTAATTCCGACGAAGCTTGACATGCTCTACCAGTTAGTGACAAATGAACTGCAATAGTCATCTTCTCCTTCGGTAACTCTATAAATGAAGTCCACAACTCGATGTCTTTCTTCCACTGTTCATAATCAGTTTCATTCTCCTGAAACACTGGAGGAGTTTTCATCACCAAAGAGCTCGCAATTAACCACGCTCTGCTACCATTTGTTATGCTGGTTAGGGCTGAGAACCTTAGCCGTCACTGCTGATAAGCGACTGCTTCCCCCATCCGATGTCGGCCACAAGACGGCGTCGAGCCGCCACAAGATGGCCGCCAGCCAGCTCCATAGCCGGCGACTCCACGACCAATCAACAGCCACCACAGCCGCCGTCACGTAACACCATCAGCCAGTCATGACCGGCAGCCAGCCAGCCAGACAGCCAACCATCGGGGCTCTGATTCTGTCGGTTTACGGGAAAGGGTGAAATTAATGAAGAATATAGACAAAATGTGACATACTGCCATAATTGAAATTGAATCACTATCCAATCTAAAAGGGGACATTGTTTTCATCAAAACATGCTGGGAGTGCCATCAAAACAAACCGGGAGTGCCATCAAATCAACTGAACGGAACTATAATCAACAAGCACGGACCGAAAAAGCGGAAGGGAGCCAAACATTCGTAATTGCGTTTTAACATACAATGAAATATGATCTCGATACACTATATATGAACAAAAGCAAGCGATCTTCGACAGCCGTTTACTGAGCTAGGGTTTTGTTCTTCTTTCATGGAGGAAGAAGCTGTATGGGTGAGCATCGGAACGCTACCGAAAGATAAAGGCCCTCAATTTATGCCTATGATTGTGTCCTGCACTAACAGCATGCCCGCTCACTAATTCCTTCTCTACGATTTTTCTGGTTTAGGGTTATAACGTTTTGAGCCACAAGTTGGAGTCGACGCGGCACGGTGTATTGTTGTCGGGTAGAAAGGATGTATTGCTCTAATGTATATTGTTAAACGTCGCGTTAGAAGCCTCCGTCGCTGCAACATTATTGACATCGGAGATTGTAAACCTGCTAGGTACTTTTTGATTAAACGAATGCTCACCTATAATTAAAAAATATACCCGATTGAATTATCGAGTTATCAGTCCAGTTATTCAACCTCTCTATACAAAGTTGACAGTTCTGCATAAACTCCTTCGACTGTGTCTTTAAATCTTCACCCTCCTTACCCTCGCTAGGCTATCCTATTCTGCCACTCTATGGTAGCATTGATCGTCCCGCGAGATGGCCGTGAAAGTAAATGGATTGGCTATTTAGTAGCCACGTATGTAGATAACTCTGTGTCACTTCCCTATCCCTTCCTCTATTGAATATTGCCGCTTCCATTCATAATTTATTAATAACTGCGCACACTGCTATTATGATGTTAGTGGCTCGCAGATACTGCGCACACTGCTGTCATGGTGTTAGGGACTCAGAGACACTGCGCACACTGCTGTTATGGTGTTAGTGACTCAGAGACACTGCGCACACTGCTGCTATGGTGTTAGCGACTCAGAGACACTGCGCACACTGTTGTTATGATGTTAGCAACTCACAGATACTGCGCACACTGCTGTTATGGTGTTAGTAACTCAGAGACACTGCGCACACTGCGGTTATGGTGTTAGTGACTCAGAGACACTGCGCACACTGCTGTTATGGTGTTAGTGACTCACAGACATTGCGCACACTTCTGTTATGGTGTTAGTGACACACAGACAATGCGCACACTTCTGTTATGGTGTTCGTGACTCAGAGATACCGCGCACACTGTTGCTATGGTGTTAGTGACTCACAGACACTGCGCACACTGCTGTTATGGTGTTAGTTGCAGAGATATTGCGCACACTGCTGCTATGGTGTTAGTGACTCAGGGACACTGTGCACACTGCTGTTATGGTGTTAGTGACTCAGAAACACTGCGCACACTGCTGTTATGGTGTTAGTGACTCACAGACACTACGCACTTTGCTGTAATGGTGTTAGTGACTCGCAGACACTGCGCACACTGCTGTTATGGTGTTAGTGACTCAAAGACACTGCGCACACTGCTGTTATGGTGTTAGTGACTCAGAGACACTGCGCACACTGCTGTTATGGTGTTAGTGACTCAGAGACACTGCACACACTGCTGTTATGGTGTTAGCGACTCAGAGACACTGCGCACACTGTTGTTATGATGTTAGCGACTCACAGATGCTGCGCATACTCACTGCTGTTATGGTGTTAGTGACTCAGAGACACTGCGCACACTGCGGTTATGGTGTTAGTGACTCAGAGACACTGCGCACACTGCTGTTATGGTGTTAGTGACTCACAGACATTGCGCACACTTCTGTTATGGTGTTAGTGACTCACAGACATTGCGCACACTTCTGTTATGGTGTTCGTGACTCAGAGATACTGCGCACACTGTTGCTATGGTGTTAGTGACTCAGAGACACTTCGCACACTGCTTTTATGGTGTTAGTGACTCAGAGAAACTGCGCACTTTGCTGTTATGGTGTTAGTGACTCACATACATTGCGCACACTGTTATTATTGTGTTAGTGACTCAGAGATACAGCGAACACTGCTGTTACGGTGTTAGTGACTCAGAGACACTCCGCACACTGTTGCTATGGTGTTAGTGACTCAGAGACACTTCGCACACTGCTTTTACGGTGTTAGTGACTCACAGACACAGCGCACTTTGCTGTATTGGTGTTAGTGACTCACAGACACTGTGCACACTGCTTTTATGGTGTTAATTGCAGAGACATTGCGCACACTGCTGCTATGGTGTTAGTGACTCAGAGACACTGTGCACACTGCTGTTATGGTGTTAGTGACTCAGAAACACTGCGCACACTGCTGGTATGGTGTTAGTGACTCACAGACACTGTGCACGCTGCTGTTATGGTGTTAGTGACTCACAGACACTGCGCACCTCAATTTATGCCAATGATTTTGTCCTGCACTAACAGCATGCCCGCACACTAATTCCTTTTCTACTATTTTTCTGGTTTAGGGTTATAACGTTTTGAGCCACAAGTTGGAGTCGACGCGGCACGGTGTATTGTTGTCGGGTAGAAAGGATGTATTGCTCTAATGTATATTGTTAAACGTCGCGTTAGAAGCCTCCGTCGCTGCAACATTATTGACATCGGAGATTGTAAACCTGCTAGGTACTTTTTGATTAAACGAATGCTCACCTATAATTAATAAATAGACCCTATCGAAATTATCGAGTTATCAGTCCAGTTATTCAACCTCTCTATATATAGTTGACAGTTCTGCATAAACTCCTTCGACTGTGTCTTTAAATCTTCACCCTCCTTACCCTCGCTAGGCTATCCTATTCTGCCAATCTATGGTAGCATTGATCGTCCCGCGAGATAGCCGTGAAAGTAAGTGGATTGGCTATTTAGTAGCCACGTATGTATATAACTCTGTGTCACTTCCCTATCCCTTCCTCTATTGAATATTGCCGCTTCCATTCATAATTTATTAATAACTGCGCACACTGCTATTATGATGTTAGTGGCTCACAGACACTGCGCACACTGATGTCATGGTGTTAGGGACTCGGAGACACTGTGCACACTGCTGCTATGATGTTAGTGACGCAGAAACACTGCGCACACTGCTGTTATGGTGTTAGTGGCTCACAGACACTGCGCACACTGCTGTCATGGTGTTAGGGACTCAGAGACACTTCACACACTGCTTTTATGGTGTTAGTGACTCAGAGACACTGCGCACTATGCTGCAATGGTGTTAGTGACTCACATACATTGCGCACACTGTTATTATGGTGTTAGTGACTCAGAGACACAGCGAACACTGCTGTTACGGTGTTAGTGACTCAGAAACACTGCGCAAACTGCTGTTATGGTGTTAGTGACTCACAGACACTGCACATACTGCTTTTACGGTGTTAGTGACTCAGAGACACTGCGCACACTGCTGTTATGGTGTTAGTGACTCAGAGACACTGCGCACTCTGCTGCTATGGAGTTAGTGACTCAGAGACACTGCACACACTGCTGTTATGGTGTTAGCGACTCAGAGACACTGCGGACACTGTTGTTATGATGTTAGCGACTCACAGATACTGCGCACACTGCTGTTATGGTGTTAGTGACTCAGAGACACTGCGCACACTGCGGTTATGGTGTTAGTGACTCAAAGACACTGCGCACACTGCTGTTATGGTGTTAGTGACTCACAGACATTGCGCACACTTCTGTTATGGTGTTCGTGACTCAGAGATACTGCGCACACTGTTGCTATGGTGTTAGTGACTCAGAAACACTTCGCACACTGCTTTTATTGTGTTAGTGACTCAGAGACACTGCGCACTTTGCTGTAATGGTGTTAGTGACTCACATATATTGCGCCCACTGTAATTATGGTGTTAGTGACTCAGAGACACAGCGAACAATGCTGTTACGGTGTTAGTGGCTCAGAGACACTGCGCACACTGCTGTTATGGTGTTAGTGACTCAGAGGCACTGCGCACACTGTTGCTATGGTGTTAGTGACTCAGAAACACTTCGCACACTGCTTTCATGGTGTTAGTGACTCAGAGACACTGCGCACTTTGCTGTAATGGTGTTAGTGACTCACAGACACTGCGCACACTGCTGTTATGGTGTTAGTTGCAGAGATATTGCGCACACTGCTGCTATGGTGTTAGTGACTCAGAGACACTGTGCACACTGCTGTAATGGTGTTAGTGAATCAGAGACACTGCTCACACTGTTGTTCTGGTGTTAGTAACTCAGAGACACTGCGCGCACTGCTGTTATGGTGTTAGTGACTCAGAGACACTGCGCACACTGCTATTATGATGTTAGTGGCTCACAGCACTGCGCACACTGCTGTCATGGTGTTAGGGACTCAGAGACACTGTGCACACTGCTGCTATGGTGTTAGTGACTCAGAAACACTGCGCACACTGCTGTTATGGTGTTAGTGACTCACAGACACTGCGCACACTGCTGTTATGG
>SDVV010012981.1:0-15265 GCA_016164225.1 Gammarus roeselii | reverse complement strand
TATGATTATTAGCGAGTTTAGGTATGTATTGTGGGATGATGCAGCACCTACGGTCGAGAATCTATCTACCCCATATTGCATTACCCAGTTTTGAAACAGTTATATCAGTATTCCATTGACGCGTTTTTCCAATGGGGAAAATACCAGAACGATATGGATTTACTGTAAGTTAAAATATTATGTTATAAATACTTAGTAATGATCGATTGATTTATGTTGAATTTTTAGTGTTTCGGAATTTCAATCAGTTAACTCATACAGTTTTCGGCATTTTATGGTATTTTAGTCATGAATCATCCATGTAGCAAGCTATTTCAGGCATAATTGTTGGGTTGTTGCACCATTGTGGTAGTTTTATATGTATATATGACACATCTGTTACGATTAAACCGTGGTTACTTTAGTTAAAGAGATGTTAATTCAACCCTGTTATGGACTGATGTTGAAGCTAATTTCATTAGATTTTGTGTGTACTAAACCGTATTTACTTTAGGTTTCAGTTGTGTCGCCTGCATGTCTTGGTATCTTATACACATTTCTTGTTTGTTTGGTTACATGCTAGTTCATTCTCATTCATCACGTTTTTAATGTAGGTTCTGGGTATGGTAGAGAATTAATCTTCTTGCTTTGTTTCATCTCGTAAGTTTAGTATAGGTCGTTCAGTTTTGTAGCTTCTCTGTTGAATTTCCATCTTCAATGCAATCTGTTGGTTATTTATACAATTTAGGATATATTACGTTTGTGTCTACAATATAGAACATTATTTCAGGTCTAATTTAGTTACATTTGTTCATTTATAGTGATTTATGTATCTTCTTTCATCCTGATACAATATTTGATGTAGTTATTATAGATAGAGAACAGACCATTCGTAACAAATTTGGTCTTGCTGTCAGGGTATTGTATATTTATTGTACGACCATTCTTCAATATTTAGGAGGAGTTAGAGAGACCCCTAGACAAAAGCTCATTCTGTTTATGCTTGTTTGTGTAAATGGTCCGATTTATTAGGATGAATACCGTAATGTAGTACAACTTTCATGTGAATGATAGCAGAGTAGAGAACTTTATTTAGCTATTTTATATATGTTCCTGATGTTATGTTTTTTTTTCCACGGGAATCATAGGATTGTATGTTTATGAGGTGTATGTCCATACTGCATCTTTGTGAAATTTTTGTTATTGATCCCTAGCAAATGTGTAGTTTAACGGTTAGATGATATTTTACTCGATGTTTGGGTCCTTGTGTAGAGGTGGTTTATACTCTTTGATTGTCATTTATGGAGTTCGTCCATGTTCAACGGGATGTATCTTTGTTCGGGGCTGTTCAAAGACGATGGGTATAACAGATGCGATGTACGTCTGTGGCATCGTACCATGACTGTAAGTTACCTCTAAATTTGTTATCTATCAGTGGTAGATTGCTGAGAAGTGACCTAGTAAAGCATTATAGAGTTCATTTTTATGACACAGTAGCTTTGATTTGTACTCCCAGAGGTATAGCATCAGTTAGGTCTAGGAATTTACTATAGATTTGAATGTTATGATAGTATAAAATAACATTTTTCACTTTAACTCAGCGTTAAATGTCAGTTATTTTCGGTATTGCTGTTATGTTAGTATACAATCCTAGTTATGAACCAGATCACGTCGGATATTGGAGTAGGCTTATCATCTGAGTGCGGTAGGATACACTGTATATAATAGTTAATCGTTCTTGCTTACGGTAGAGTAGAAAATCTTATTTAGCTATTTTTTTAGATGTTGGTGTATATTTTTGATTTGATATCATAGGAATATATCTGTATTCGATAAAAAATGTGCCTATTTCCATGGGACGTTGGGTATAAAATACGCTTATTTGGAGGAAATGATTCATAAATTTGATGTGTTTCCCCTCTCGACAATGGATTTGGGTCCGGTTCCATATTACCTTGGAGAACTATTCTACCGGATTGTGTTGAATGTTAGTGTTGAAATTCTTCAATAATTGAATGTACATCTCAATTATGTTATCCAATCGCAGGTCTTTGCTACATGCTTATTCCCGCAAGTCCTACTATTATAGATGTTTGTATTTCGTTTGCAGTTTAGCCACTTAGAAGTTTTTGATTAATTCAGGCTTTTGTTATGAGACTGCGTTCCCATTCAGAATATATGACTTTTTCGATCATCCACCAGATCCACTCCAAAAATTTTCACTGAAGGTCTGTAATGATGGTCATAATCCTAACTCATTCTAACCTAAAACTACCAAGTATTGCATATTATTCCCCGTTACATACTCATATTAGGTATTTTTTCTTCATTGATTTAACCTTCATCCTTATCAAATCTAACCACTTGACACTGTAGTTTTACCAATCTTTAGCAGATTGTGTGCCTACATTTATACATTTTTTTTGTTCACATCGCTTGCTACAAGTCCAGTAATATCGACCAGTCTCGAGTAATGTTAGGTCATCGCTCGTTTGTGGACTTTCGTGTTCAACACGTTTACGTAAGCTTACCCCATAAGTCAGTGAGTGTTACGAATGTTAAAGCGTTAGCAAGATTTATGCACGGTTTTAATGTTGGATTATGATTTTTTTGTAGTGTTGTACGTTTTGCTTCTACCATTTTCGTCTATTATATCATATATTGAATAAATTCACTTTCACAATTTTTCATACAGATCTGCATTGTAAAGTCCGCAATTCACAAGATCCAGGATATAAACCATGTCTAAGGTACATAATTAGCGAAATATATATCAATGTACGATAACATAGATTAAATATTGATGAATACAAAATGAGTTACCATACAATGACGAATACATTAATACCTAGGCAACTTAACCTATTCTATCCAATAGTTATGTATTTTTAATCAAGTTGGATGCTTATGTATGATATTGATATGTATGAAACTCTCCACTAGGGCTGTATATTTTTCATATCAAAAGTAGTCGAATACATATTTCTCCAATTTAATCCGGCAAAAAACCTTCTGCAGATGTTTGGATTCCAGAATTTATCGATAGCTCTCCTACTTATCCGGATGAGACTCAGCAGGTAGGATCCAAGAGAACTAATGCACTTCAATCTGTTACATTTTTTAATGTGGGTCAGTTTCACGCGATGTTAGGTTCAAAGATCTAGTTATTCTAACCAATAATTATATATTTTCATTCAAGTTTGACGGAAATGTATGATATTTAGTCATTATTTTGTGCGATGTACATATCAAATCTCTCCCACACGGCTCTATTTTTCGTAATTTTTCTTCTAATGTCTCACACCAGGTACACACATTCACGTTTTGTACGCATATATCCAGGACCGGGGCACGGTATAATGACGTCGTATACAGGGATAATTACAGATACAATGTAGACACGCACACACACACACACACACACGCACACACAAACACACACACATTTTGATTGCATATACAGGATCGGTTAACATCTGGAGCGCTTTAACTCTGATATATGTTTCTTTTCCATTAGAACAAAATCCCTTGGTATTGTTACGAGATATTTATTGTGGACCACCTTCACGTCATGATAGGTGAAAAGAACTATGCATCCTAACCTGTCCTATCCTTTTCTATCCAGGAATTATATAGTATCGATCGAGTTTTACTGCATAAATTTGTTACTTTTTTATCGATTTATGATATATTCATTTCCATCCTCTCCACTTGGCTCTACATTTTGACGTAGCCTATTCAGACCCATCAAACCTAACATAACCTAACTTTATGTATGGTGTTCAGTCATTGCTATATACATATGAAGCCCTCCAAACGACTCTAAATAATACTTTACATATGTGTTATTTATTTTGTTGTCACTCTCATCCCATATAAGGTATCAGAATTGACCCATTTTCAATCTTAGATGGTTTGAATGTTACGGGTAACTCATATTATTTTTTTATTTTGTCAAAACTCTACGTCACTTTAACATATTCACACCCATCATAACCTGACCTGACCTTACGTACGGTATTCAATCATTGATATATACATATGAACCCCTCCAAACAACTCTATATATCACTCTAACATACATGTTATTTATTTCGTTGTCACTCTCGAGTCATATATGTTACCAGAGAATCCCTCATTTTCAAACTTGGATGGATTGAATGCTACATATATTTCAATTTTGTATTCAGTTTCATACAAACGGACACAGTCTCACACCATGTTTTTCTTAATTTACTTCAATATCTCCGCTTAACTCTACAACCTTTGACAACTTGCATCTCTGAACCTTCATTTTTCTCTTGCCTATATTTTTATTCTCCTTAACGATGACTTCGTTTCAAGATCTGATCGGACGCTGATTCATATCATACCATTCTGTAACACATCTAGATCATTTACCTCGAGCTAGGTTTTCTGGCATCACTTCAACCCTTGAAAAAAAAAATTCTATTGATTTTCAATTATTCGATGTTACCTCCGACTGTCACGATGTTCGCAATTCATTACTTATCCTTCGAGTTTAGGATAATATAAACATTTCATTGCGAACATATATAGTTTTTATTAGTAATTATTAGCATTATTTACAGACCTTTCTGTCATCATCAATATCATATAGCTCCCTGGTTTTTGATATTTAAACAGCAATGTTCGTCGTCCAACACTACTTTTCATCACTATATTTCAGTATACTCTCAAAATCCATCTTATACTCCATCATATCTTTGATGCGGATTCCGAAGGCTATTCCGTTCCCGTGTGTCAATAAATGTATTACTTCTTCTTCTTGAACTTAATTATCCGAATCTTTTCCAATTCAAAGTCATTCTGAGATTCATCATTGAGAAATTTTGCATCTGTTCCACTTTCTCTTTTTGTTCTTAGGTATAATCTGGTGTCCACTACCTCAGCTGTATTACAATCATGATGAAGATTTTACCCTTGGATCATATAAATTATCGAGATATGCTTCTCTTATCCCCTCCCTCTCCTAAACTTACTTACATACGAATGTAACACGTCCACATTAGTTTCCCGAAGCAGACTTCCTTTTTCCTGCATACACTTATGAATGATACCTCCCACTTTTTTTATTCTTGTTTGTCCATTCTGAGATAACTGTTATTTTCCACACTGGTCAATATTTATTCGAACCGACTCATATCATCTTCGGAAATTTCTTCTTCCAGCACTTGTAAACGAAATTTTGAGATATGAATGTTCATTTTCTGTTTATTCTATGACGAAACGTATGTCTCCGCTTGTTCTCAACGCATCACTGACTCCATTTTGATTACCAGCTAGCTATTATAAGTTGATTACATGTGGTTTTTCACAAAACATTTGGCCTAACAGTTCTCACCTAGGTCATCAACTGTGTATATGTATAGGGCTGAGTACGTATGTGAATGTGATTATTCAAGCGTATGTACGTGTTACATGAGGTAAAATATATAACACAAATTTTAAATTCATCATGTCACTGATATTTCAAATTTTAGAGGTATGTCACCTTTCCTAAATAGCCAAGTTATCACTGCAAAATACAGACTTGGCTCTGTCATCCCTCGGAAAATTGAAATTTCAGTGAAATTTTGAATATAAAATTTGTGTTATATATTTTTAACTCATGTAACACGTACATACGCTTGAATAATCACATTCACATACGTACTCAGCCCTATACCTATACACAGTTGATGACCTAGGTGAGAAATGTTAGGCCAATTTTTTTGCGAAAAACCACATCTAATCAACTTATAATAGCTAGCTGGTAATCAAAATGGAGTCAGTGATACGTTGAGAACAAGCGGAGACATACGTTTCGTCATAGAATGAACAGAAAATGAACATTCATATTTCAAATTTTTGTTCACAAGTGCTGGAAGAAGAAGTTTCCGGAGATGATTTGAGTCGGTTCGAATAAATATTAACAAGTGTGGAAAATAACAGTTATCTCAGAATGGACAAACAAGAATCAAAAGAGTGGGAGATATCATTCATAAATGTGTGCAAGAAAAAGGAAGTCTGCTTTGGGAAACTAATGTGGACGCGTTACATTCGTATGTAAGTAAGTTTAGGAGGAGGAGGGATAAGAGAAGCATAACTCGATAATTTATATGATCCAAGGGTAAAATCTTCATCATGATTGTAAACAGCTGAGGTAGTGGACACCAGATTAAACCTAAGAACAAAAAGAGAAAGTGGAACGTATGCAAAATTTCTCAATGATGAAACTCAGAATGACTTTGAATTGGTAAAGATTCGAATAATTAAGTTCAAGAAGAAGAAGTAGTACATTTATTGACACACGGGAACGGAATAGCCTCCGGAATCCGCATCAAAGATATGATGGAGTATAAGATGGATTTTGAGAGTATACTGAAATATAGTGATGAAAAGTAGTGTTGGATGACGAACAATGCTGTTTAAATATCAAAAACCAGGTATATGTTATTGATGATGGCAGAAAAGTCTGTAAATAATGCTAATAAATACTAATAAAAACTATGTATGTTCGCAATTAAATGTTTATATTATCCTAAACTTGAAGGATAAGTAGTAAATTGTGAACATCGTGACAGTCGGAGGTCACATCGAATCTTCGAAAATCAGTAGAAAAAATTGTTTCAATGGTTGAAATGATGCCAGACAACCTAGCTCGAGGTAAATGATCTAGATGTGTTACAGAATGGTATGATATAAATCAGGGTCCGATCAGATCTTGAAACGAAGTCATCGTTAAGGATAAGAAAAATATAGGCAAGAGAAAAATGAAGATACAGAGATGCAAGTTGTCAAAGGTTGTAGAGTTGAGAGGAGATATTGAAGTAATTTAATAAAACATTGTGTGAGACTATGTGACCGTTTGAATGAAACTGAATACAAATTTGAAACATATGTAGCATTCAATCCATTCAAGTTTTAAAATGGGGGATTATCTGGTAACATATATGACTCGAGAGTGACAACGAAATAAATAACATGTATGTTAGAGTGATAATTAGAGTTGTATGGAGGGGTTCATATGTGTATACCAATGACTGAATACCGTACGTAAGGTCAGGTCAGGTTATGATAGGTGTGAATAATATGTTAAGTTGACGAAGAATTGTGACAAAATCAAAAAATAATATGAGTTACCCGTAACCTTCAAACCATCTAAGATTGTAAATGGGTCCACTATGATAACTTACATGGGATGAGAGTGACAACAAAATAAATAGCACATATGTTAAAGTATTATTTAGAGTCGTTTGGAGGGCTTCATATGAATATAGCAATGACTGAACACCATACATAAAGTTAGGTTATGTTAGGTTTTGATGGGTGTGAATAGGCTAGATCAAAATGTAGAGCCAAGTGGAGAGGATGAAAATCTATATATCATAAATCTATAGAAAAGTAACAAATTTATGCAGTAAAATTCGATCGATACTGTATAATTCCTGGATAGAAAAGGATAGGATAGGTTAAGATGCATAGTTCTTTTCACCTATCATGACGTGAAGGTGGTCCACTATAAATATCTTGTAACAATAACAAAAGATTTTGTTCTAATGGAAAAATAACATATTTCAGAGTTAAAGTGCTCCAGATCTTAACCGATCCTGTATGTGCAATCAAAATGTGTGTGTGTGTGTGTGTGACTGTGTGTGTGTGTGTGTATGTCTACATTGTATCTGTAACTATCTCTGTATACGACGTCATTATACCGTGCCCCGGTCCTGGATATATGCGTACAAAGCGTGAATGTGTGTTCCCTGGTGTGTGACATTAGAAGAAAAAGTACGAAAAAATAGAGCCGTGTGGGAGGGATTTGATATGTACATCGCACAAAATAATGACTAAATATCATACATTTCCATCAAACTTGAATGAAAATGTATAATTATTGGTTAGAATGACTAGATCTTTGAACCTAACATCGCGTATAACTGACCCACATTGAAAAATGTAACAGACTGAAGTGTATTAGTTCTCTTGGATCCTCCCTGCTGAGTCTCATCCGAACATGTAACAGAGCTATCGATAAATTCTGGAATCCAAACATCTGCAGAAGGTTTTTTGCTGGATTAAATTGGAGAAAAATTTATTCAACTGCTTTTGATATGAAAAATATACAGCCCTAGTGGAAAGATTCATACATATCAATATCATACATAAGCATCCAAGTTGATTAAAAATACATAACTATTGGATAGAACAGGTTAAGTTGCCTAGGTATTAATGTATTCGTCATTGTATGGTAACTCATTTTGCATTCATCAATATTCAATCTATGTTATCGTACATTGATATATATTTCGCTAATTATGTACCTTAGACATGGTTTATATCCTAGATCTTGTGAATTGCGGACCTTACAATGCAGATCTGTATGAAAAAATTTTAAAGTGAATTTATTCAATATTTGATATTATTGACGAAAATGGTAGGAGCAAAACGTCCAACCATACAAAAAAAATCATAATCCAACAGCAAAACCGTACATAAATCTTGCTAACGCTTTAATATTCGTAACACTCACTGACGTATGGGGTAAGCTTACATAAACGTTTTGAACAAGAAAGTTCACAAACGAGCGATGACCTAACATTACTCGAGACTGGTCGTTATTACTGGACTTGTAACAAGCGATGTGGAAAAATATATATTTATAAATGTAGGCACACAATCTGCTAAAGATTGGTAAAACTACAGTGTCAAGTGGTTAGATTTGATAGGGATGAAGGTTAAATCAATGAAGAAAAAATACCTCATATAAGTATGAAAGGGGAATAATATGCAATACTTGGTAATTTCAGGTTAGAGTGAGTTAGGATTATGACCATCATTACAGACCTTCAGTGAAAAATGTTGAAGTGGATCTGGTGGATGATCGAAAAAGTCAAATATTCTGAATGGGAACGCAGTCTCATAACATAAGCCTGAATTAATCAAAAACTTCTAAGTGGCTAAACTGCAAACGAAATACAAACATTTATAATAGTAAGACTTGCGGGTGTAAGCATGTTGCAAAGACCTGCGATTGGATAGCACAATTGAGATGTACATTCAATTATTGAAAATTTTCAACACTAACACTCAACACAATCCGGTAGAATAGTTCTCCAAGGTAATATGGAACTGGACCCAAATCCATTGTCGAGAGGGGAAACACACCAAATTTTTGAATCATTTCATCCAAATAAGCGTATTTTATACCCAACGTCCCATGAAAATAGGCAAAATTTATATCGAATACAGATATATTCCTATGATTTCAAATCAAAAATATACACCAACATCTAAAAAAAATAGCTAAATGAGATTTTCTAATCTACCCTAAGCAAGAACGATTAACTATTATATACGGTGTATCCTACCGCACTCAGATGATGAAGCCTACTCCAATATCCGACGTGATCTAGTTCATGACTAAGATTGTATACTAACAGAACAGCCATACCGAAAATAACTGGCATTTAACGCTGAGTTAATGTGAAAAATGTTATTTTAAACTATCATACCATTCAAATCTATGATAAATTCCTAGACCAAACTGATACTATACCTCTGGGAGTACAAATCCAAGCCTACTGTGTCACAAAAATGAACTCTATAATGCTTTACTAGGTCACTTTTCAGCAATCTACCACTGATATATAACAAATTTAGAGGTAACTTACAGTCATGATACGATGCCACAGACGTACCTCGCATCTATTAACCCATCGGCTCTGAACAGCCTCGAACAAAGATACATCCCGTTGAACATGGATGAACTCCAAAAATGACAACCAAGGAGTATAAACCACCTCTACACAAGGACCCATCCATCCAGTAAAATATCATCTAAACGTTAAACTACACATTTGCTAGGGATCAATGACGAAAATTCCACAAAGATGCAGTATGGACATACACCTCTTAAACATACAATCCTATGATTCTCATGGAAAAAAAACATAACATCAGGAACATATATAAAATAGCTAAATCAAGTTCTCTACTCTGCTATCATTCACATAAAAATTGTACTACATTATGGTATCCATCCTACTAAATCGGACCATTTACACAAACAGGCATAAACAGAATGAGCTTTTGCCTAGGGGTCTCTCTAACTCCTCCTAAATATTGAAAAATGTAACTAAATTAGACCTGAAATTATGTTCTATATTGTAGACACAAACGTAATATATCCTAAATTGTATAAACAACCAACAGATTGCATTGAAGATGGAAATTCAATAGAGAAGCCACAAAACTGAAAGACCTATACTAAACTCACGAGATAAAACAAAGCAAGAAGATTAATTCTTTACCACACTCAAAACATACATCCAAAACGTGATGAATGAGAAAGAACTAGCTTGTAACCAAACAAACAAGAAATGTGTATAAGATACCAAGACATGCAGGCGACACAACTGAAACCTAAAGTAAATACGGTATAGTACATACAAAATCTAATGAAATTAGCCTCAACATCAGTCAATAACAGGGTTGAATTAACATCTCTTTAACTAAGTAACCACAGTTTAATCGTAACAGATGTGTCATATATACATATAAAACTACCACAATGATGCAACAACCAACCAATTATGCCTGAAATAGCTTGCCACATGGATGCTTCATGCCTAAAATACCATAAAATGCCTACAACTGTATGAGTTAACTGATCGAAATTCCGAAACACTAAAAATTCAACATAAATCAATCGATCATTACTAATTATATATAACCAAATATTTTAACTTACAGTAAATCCATATCGTTCAGGTATTTTCGCTATTGAAAAAAACCCTCAATGGAATACTGATATAACTGTTTCAAAACTAGGTAATGCAATATGGGGTAGATAGATTCTCGACCGTAGATGCTGCATCATCCCACAATACATACCTAAACTCGCCAATAATCATACTAATAATCAATACTAATCCAATAGATTGTATTTACATATGAAATAAATAGATGGGAAACACAGAATTTTGCCTGCAATCCTACCTTCAGGCTGGTACAAACAGGACCATCCGCACACTAAGGCTGGAAATTGAGATATAAGACATACCTACCATACTAATCCTATAAAAGAATACATAGTGATAAATAAACAAACATATTAAAAATATCCCAAGCCCGCACCGCTACGAACCCACCAATCAAGCATTGAATGAGTCATATATACCACAACTAGGAAAGAAAACACACGTATATGTTCACATAAAAAAATATAGAAATATAATCCATACATAAATATATATAAAGATATATACACTCACAACGTAGCAAACGTGACACGGAAACAAATTTATAAAACAATGAATAGGTGAGAGCAAACTCACATAATCTTCCAGGAGCACATCCAAGTTTTTGCCTAGGGGATCCCTACGCCCCGCCCCCACCAGAAATTTGGAATAAGACTAATCCTACCGGAACCGAATAAATATATATAACGAGCAACAGTTAGTGTCCAATTAAACTTCACTACAACCATCTAAAGAAGAAAAACATATATATATAAATATAATATACATCAAAATGCAGTACAAATTAAAATGTTCATAACATAAACCTTGCCAATCAAGGGCGCAAACCTGCTTCCATCCCGCCGTTCCCCTTCCGTCCCCCTTCTGGTCTCCCCTCCCCCCTCGTCCGTTAGCTGACTTGGGGCACCAAACCAGTTCCGGTACCCTACGCTCCCGCCCCCCGTTTCTGCGCGCACCCCCGTACGCTCGGTGAGTCAAGGTGCATGCATCGCGTCCTACCCCGAACGGCTCTTCTATCCCTATCTAATTCCTTCACATCCGCGTGTAGGCCCTATACTATCTACTAATACCCATGACGTTGGTGATGATCATTAGGCAATAACTGTTGCGTCAACTGAATTTTGTAGGGCTTCAACTTTGAGTCCTTTTTCAGAATGCGGCATAATGTCGATTGAGAAAGGGTTAATTGAAAAGCACGTTTTCTAGTGAAGGTTTTAGGATTATCTGTAATGCTTACAGAAAGTCTTACGATCACGTCTTCAGTTTGAATTGACCTTTTTCTTCCAGATCGTGGCTCGTCATTAACATTCCCGGTATTCGCAAATTTTCGATAAAGCGATTTAATTGTGTTTTTTGAAAAACTGATTCTTAATTCGAAATGGATCCTGTAATCACGTTGAGCTTCTGTTATTGACATCGTCCTGACGCATGTTTGCAGAATTCTCGTTCTTTTTTCTTTGCTGTAACGAATCATGATGAAAATTTAAGGGTTGATAATTAAACACAAATTTAGCAGACTATATAGGATAATGTCGTAACTAGGATACAAAATTACCATAAAAATGTTCTTCTTTTAAGTAAAACAAGTTTCAACTTCATAGCGTTCTTAGTTTCCATATATTAACAAATTAAAAGGATCAGTTAATTCAGGTTCACCCTGTAGAAGGCAAATCATGAAAAGTAAATAAGAAAGTTCATTTAGGCTTTAGAAATGGAAAAGGAGGAACTTCACAAACTCATTGCGATAAAATTTCATTTATATCAGGATCCCTCAGATTCTAATTGAACCAAACCATTAACTTCCTGACTGCACGGCTCAGAAGTATGAGGCCCAGACTTTCGTTCTAATAGGGTAGGATGACTTAGGAAGAGGCCGGCAGTGGACATGCTATGGATCCCTTGTGTCTCGCTCCGTGGGTCGACTTGTATGAGATTACTCCATCTTATGTTGATGGTGTACTGCAGAACAATCTTCAGCAAATACAGTATATCCACCGAGGTTCCTCTGTAACACGGTACATTGCCCACTCTTGAAGGGGAAATATTGCCCCCGCGAAGAAAAATTTATAGACTGAACCCAAACGTGCAATTGGGCCAACACAGATATAGATGGAGCGTTACTCCCCGGTATAGCTGCTACGTGTGCACATCAATTGGGCCATACAGGTCACCCCATCATCAGTGGGAAGTGTACGGATTAGAACTATCAGTTGTTTAAGAGAAATACCTGCTGTAGTGAGTAGGTGCCAATTGGAATCTATTGGTAATACTATAATATTCTGGTTATTTTCCGGAAAATATTTAGTAGCTATGTCACTAGATGATAACATAAATCCAATGATAATACAAGGTCTTATTTCACAAATAGAATGAAAATGTATCATCTCCATAGAATAACAAGGCGAAATGATACGGAAAAATTTGAATATCACTCAAACAATTTTTAATTCATTTGGAAATCATTGACATGAAGAAACAGTCAATAAATGTCACAATTCACGGTCACATTTCAATTCAGTACGTATTATGCAGCTTATGAGACATTTGCAGGGAACCAAAGGAGCATAGAATCGCACCCAAGTGTAGTTATGCTGCGGACAAGAGGCTATCCCCAAGATGATGGCTTCTCAGACGTAGAAAACAAGATTTTACACTAAAAAGTAGTTAAGCACTATATGTAAATAGCTCCTATAACTTGTGAAAATTTGACATTTGGTAGACAAATAACCTCCAATTAATTCCTACTCAAGAAACGTATGGGATTTTGGGTATCCTAACCGAAGGCCTCCTCAAATTTTGGTAAATCTTTAGTTATAAATTTGATTCCTATGCAGGCATTTGTCACATGATAATGTGAAAAATCTGATGAAGATGCCAAATTTATTCCGGTGACTGTATGTTTTCCAAATATATTGGTTTAGAGTGCTTAAGATTGCTTAAGTTTGAAAACATTCTTAGCACCGAAACAATAACTGTTTGCAAAAAGAAACGTCAGATATACTCAACGTGATAGAAGCCCATTCCTACAATAATCAGTTGGTGTCTAGGAGGGAAAGATGTAGGGACTGGGCAGCTTCTGATTAGGCATTTCATAATCCAAGCTAATCAACAGCTATCATGTGTAACACATACCTGCTTAACTGCTGGGAAAAATTGCACTTAGCTACAAGGCTAAAGTGTAGAGTTAAAGACTCAGAAAAGGAATAGCGTATGGCCCAACAAGGCTCACACACTTCCTCCACTCCTCACTCACTTATAAAATCGTGGCTCTTTTGTGTAAAAGGGTCAGCAAGGAACCCGTCCATTCATAGCGGGTGGCAGGAGGTCAGTTAGCAGGAAGGGATGACGGCATTCTTTGATTTACTCCTGTTGCATCACAGGTCTAAACTCTCCACCCGCTAATGGCCATCACATCCTGTACAATAAGACAGAAACAAACAAGGATTCTCATCAGGAGAAAGAGTGGTCCATTTAAAGTATTTCTTAATTACCTCTATACTAGTGACACTTTTTTTTCTTCTGCACTGATATCCCAAACATCCAACGCACTGCACACTTCACTCAATCCATACAACCTGACCTAATTGGTTTCCTTCAAGTACAACCACTTCAGTGTTTGTGCCTGTATTACCCAACTCCACTCACGCTGACAATGAATGGTACGAAGTTAAGCTATCTGTTCTCTCCATGGGCCCAAAACACGACAGCACTGGCATATCTATTCAAGGCAGCCAACCGTCGTGTCACTCATTTAGCTTCCAACCTCCATCATTATTGCTATACTTCTCCAATATATCCAAGTAGCTATAGGTACTTATTCAGCTAAAACTAGCACAAAAAATATTTAGTTAGCTTCTTGCAGGAAATGTACATGTAGCTATTAGCAAAATGTTCCATCTACAAATGGTGTTGTACAGTGGATGGGGGTAATTCATCCAAAACACGAGCACAGTGTGTAATTTAACTGCTGTCAAGTTCCAGTACATGGGGTGGGCCGTCAAATTGATTTCTTACAATGATGTAAATGACAATTTCTATAGTGATATATAAAATTCATGAGGACGCAAAGGTGTATTTGAAAAAAAAAAAAAACGTCTCTTCTTGTAATTATTTAGGCTGATGCATCTCTTCATGTAATACATGCTCAGTAGGTGCTTTTCTATAATGACACTCCAATAATATTTACCTAGCTAAGTAACTATATGCCAATTTAGGTACAACATATTAAAAAAAAAGCAAATTTACATGAAAAGTATCATTACCAGTTTCAAAATTACTTAAAGTCTTTTTTTTGTGGGTACTGGTAGTATTTATATTGAAAAGTAACAAGTAGTTATTGGTAGGTATCAGGTAGGTACTGCTGAAAATTTGGTATAAGACTATCTGGCTAGTTGAATGCAACTGAAGCAACCAAATTTTCATGTAATGAAAAATCACAGTTTCCAGAGTTGGTGAATTTTTTAGTATAAAAACAAAAAATCAGGAAATAAAAAAAATTAAGAAAATCGTGTTTTTTATTGATT
>SDVV010012980.1:0-15266 GCA_016164225.1 Gammarus roeselii | reverse complement strand
ACCTCCAAAACTCTCAATACACTCACTCAGGTCAGTCCAGAATTGCTCCCTCTCCTCTTCACTCCTCTCGCTGCCAGGTCCGTAAGCACTCCCAAATGCCCATCTTTCTACGCCTAACTTAACTTTCACCCACATCAATCTTGATGACCCCTCTTTCCATTCGGTAACGCTACTAGCCAACCGATCACTCAATATCAAGACCACATCTTCTCGTGCCCTACCTTCCTCCACACCAGACTTTCTTCCACATACAACACCAAACTCACATTCGCCCTTACCTTTCAACTTCGTCTCACTCAGCGTCAACACATCAAACTTCCTCCTCACAAACATCTCACCAATTTCCCTCCTCTTTACATCATTCGTACTACAGCCACGCACATTCAGCGACCCTAACTAACACGATAACGTATATCTTGTTTTTAGTTTATTTTCCATGCTGACATTATTGGAATTCTCTTTGTCGAACTGAGAGAAGAAGACGCGAATTCTGGCTAAATATACGAATCTGTTTCATTTCATAGTCGAAGCCTACCCGTAACTAGTTCCCTAAGGTCATTGTTTTAACATTGCATGAGCTGGTCTTCTCTTTGTGTACAGAGAACACCATGGATCGCTGCACGGTTACTGTATAACATCTCCAATAAAGTAATGGTGAATTATTTATCGTGGTTCGAAGGTTATCATCGTTGATGACGACAGTATAATGAACATGGATCAAATCTGAACAATCGGACCAGACGAACGTTGAAGAAATATTGCCTAACCTCGACGTCGCTAACCACGCTATGGATCAACATCAGCTGTTGGATTATTCGCCTCAGCACTCCGGTGAGATTTGTTGGTTGATTCCCGGTATAGCGCAATGATCTCCCATAATGTGTGATAGGATTTGTCATTAAGGTAGACGACGAAATGTATCGCATTAGTGGTATCATAATATATAGATTTTTTTTTGTTTATCGACATAACGGCATTTCTACCACTGGAATATTAGGTCATATACTCAATGCAACGTTATAGTACGAAGACTGTCTTTTGTACCTATGCTACTTCATAGATATAATTGTAGTTTTTTGCTATATATGAACGGTGGCATAGTTGAGCTAACAATAAGAGGGTTAGGCTGGTAATCATCACGTCACAAGTTCGCCGTCCATGCCGAGGCCCGGAATGGCACTGCAGTCGGATACGCCAACCAGTCGGTCACCACTAGTGCGACTTTTCCTTACTTGCGTGATCAATAATATATGACTTCAGACTGTTTGGAAATCGCGCCTACAATCGAGTAAAATATAAATATTGTGTTCGATGCAATTATTCATGCGGTATTATCCCAGTCAATTGCGACAGTGAAAAATGTAGAGAAAAATCAATCACATTCATCTCTCGTGGACAGTTATTCGAAGAATATTGAATCAAACTAGTGTAATCAATCAGATGGAACCTTGTCAAAGTGTAGAAATTCATTGGTTTCTCAACATGATCGAATAATCTAACTACGTACATATAACAATTGGTATAATATGAATAATTTTAATATAACCTAATTCCTCTGGATTCCAGCAGCAATTGAGCATTATTTGACGCTGAAGGATATCCAAGAAAAATTTGGAGAATTGTTGACAGACTTGCTGTCAAAACATCAACAATCAATTCAATAACATGGAACATATTTATCACCGTGAATTAAACATAAACATTTCTAAACTGTAAGGCCATATTATCTCCAGTGACCAGTTAGTTTCGATTTCCACCACGCCGTCAATAACATGCAGCGAGTTTTATACGGTCAAACATTCTTTATAATTCCCCACTATTTCTGTTTGAGTGCCAAGTTCGCAATAATTTGTTCAAGAGAACAACTACCACACTAACGAAAAATACGAATTTCTATGAGTCGAGTTTCGATTTCCGAGTCTGGATGGTCCTGTTTCGAGGTGGGAAGTCCGGGTTTCGAGTTAGATTTTTCAGTTTCGAGTCAGTAGAACGAGTTTTGAGGCACAAAAAGGTAGTCTCGAATCAGTGAAATACAAGTTCGAAATAACGATACAAAATAATCAATTTTGTTTGATGAGCTTATATTTATTAAATTATACGGCAACAAAATGTCAGAACATACAAATAATAGTCGCGGATGAATTGCGCTATGTCCGTGGAAGAATTGCAAATACCTTCGGACCAACTGCTTCGAACCTCAGCCACGAATTGCGCTAAGAGCCCATTGGAGGTAACAGCACCGTGCTGGCGAGTCGAGGCCGGATAGCCGGCCGTTTAGCTTTTTATGGATTGTTTCCCAGATGTTTAAGGTTACCGAAATCGAAGGCAAATCAGCATCAAAATCTCAAAAGAGTATCATATAGAATCTGAAAACGAAAGTAATGGTAAAGCTATATAACGACGTAATCAACAGACTATTTTACACTTAAAATGTAAAAACAACTACCAATATCTGACGAGTCTACAGAAAACACACAAGAAAAATGAGTCATTCACTTTCTTCTGTGTAACAGAAACAAAACGACCAGCGGGACTATTCAATACAGAGTTTTTTACGCAGTTGTCTTTTCTTCCAATGAATTGTTAAGTGCTTTATTTTTATTGTGTCTAAAGACCGCATCAATATTGAACGTCAACCCAAATTTCAAAGAACACTAACAATTTCTCAAGGTCTCGTCATGAACAGGGTCAGTGCCATTTTTTTATGCAGGTAGCATTTCTTTTCCCTGAAGTGTGGGGGACTTTTTTTTCTCTCATCAACAGCCCGACGCATCAATCCGCAGCATCAGCCTAATTTGCAACGGTTTTTGACCATTCCTTTAGCTTCCACAATTTTCCAATGTTTGATAACGACCAATTTCCCAGAGGTTCGTCAAGAACGTGCTGAATGCATGTGTTCTTTTTACGCAGGTGTAATTTTTTTTCGTAGACGTTAGAAACTAAAGTAAGTCGCACACACTGTCCGGGTATTGCAACCTCTCCTCACAGTCTGCGTCAATTACTGCGCACATTGAACATGAACTAGTCAGAACGTAAACATGCAATTAGGTCACAAAAAAAATTATTATGAATATTTCTGAGACAGCAGAGAATTCAATATGCAATCTGATAAGTTATTTACAGTAAATATTGACTGCAATAAAACGTTTTAAATGTGTGATACTAACTCGTCAAAGTGAGAAATTATTTGACGTGCATGACGACACCTGCAGACTGACGAGGAGGCTAATATGTGTGTATCGTGGATTTTTCAATTCCTCATAATTTATTAGAGCTGCCTAATTTAATAACACAATTGTATTGAACTTAGATAGTTACCGTTATCATGAGTTTGTTGTGCTATTTATTGTGAAATATATATCAGGCAGCAATTTCTGCGCTTCAAGACAACAATGAACTATTTGCTTGCAGCTCTCGTGCGACCAGAATTTTCCGAACCGTTTTAATAATATGTGCTGGTACGAAAATTATTAGTTACAGAGGCACGGTAACTACATTTTGCATTATTATTTTGTTTGTTTGCTAACTCAAATATTTGAGAAACCTATTCCACATGGAAGGAAAGAAAATCAGTGTACTTACCAAACTTCCTAATCGTTAGTTGACTTTTGAACATTTAATTGCATATACTTTTATAAGCACTGAATTTAGATGACGTCAAATAAAATTTAATATAAGTGTTGCCGAACACTCACAATATAAATTAAACTTAATTCTTTCTCTCTGCTTATATGCAGAAATTATTGTAGTACACAATTTACTCTGAGGGTGAGTCTTCAAGAAATTTTACATAGCAAACTGAAACAATCCGTACAGAACCATTTCCCCAAAAGCAAATCTCATAGAATGAGGAACAAAAGGTTTCGAACTAGTCAGAACATAGACATGCAATTAGGTCACAAAAATATTGATTACTCATATTATTTTGAGAGTCGAAGAAGCGTCAGTCTCAGAATATCGGCGGCCATTCATCAAAGCTTGCTTGAGGATTGAATCGCTCATTTTGAAACATTGTTGCATTGGGTCAATTGTTATGGGCACCTAATGTCCCACACTTACTCGAACACTCACTTGGATGAACGGAATAAAATGCAATGTTCAGCGCATTGTCTCGTTCCCTGTATTAACAAGAAGATTATAATGATTTTTATCCTTGCCTTTTCCCCTCTCTTTTCGGTCGAACGCGATTGCTTGAATTGTATGTGTCTGATATTGATATAATTTCTGGCCACCGAGTGTATTACAAGGAGCGTACATTTAAAAAAAAACTTTTAATCAACTAATATTTGCCTGACTAAAGTAAACTGTATATGTTCCCCGATCTATGATACTGGAAATTTGCTATTATTCACCATTTGGTAATAATTACCAAACGTTGTGCCATATTTTATGCATGGAAAATAATCAACATATTTTATTTCTAGTAATGAACTCCAGTGAATAAAAGACCTGGATCACTCTCGAATAGTGGAAGACTTCCTCACTAGAAGCATTGAAACGATTTTCTTTAGAGAAATATGACACCAGAGGAAAAGGAAAGAGCACATATCGGCCACATCTTTTCAATTGCGTAGTCGGAAAAAAAATTCAAAGGTGTAGCCCAAAAGACACAAGACTTAAAGCTACGGCAACAACAAATCAACCAGCTAGTAAAGAGATTTAGAAAGTTCCTTCCATTTTAATTTGACAAGTTTCTAGAAAAATCGACTTCAGCTTGTGAACTTCTCATAAAATTCTTCACACGCAACTGAAAATGCCAAGAACTTAGTGAAACTGATAAAAGACACCGATTACCGTTTTATTCCTGGGCATTTGATTCTAACAGACTTGACGTGATTAATGCTTAGGTCACATTTTAATAATCGAAATTCGCTGACCCTCACCAGTATGAAGGCTCAATGATGAAGCTACCCTATGCCTAACAAAAGAAGATGTCAGAGAGCTTCCACCGTTGATCTAGAATGTGCTATCATTTTAAGACCTCATTTCGAAGCTGAGTTATAGAACCAAACTGTTTTCCCTGTATAATAGTACACAACGATCATATTGCGAATCCAGCTAGGTATTCAAAAGTGTGATTGATTTATTGAGCTTCTGTTGAATTTCGACATCATAGCCATAGTTTTTTCGATATGTGTTCCCAGTGCATTCAATTTTTAATAATACAGTAAATTATTTGAACAAATTGCGGTTCCTATGTCGGCAGATCTTTTTCAGGAAACTTTTATTTCAACTCAAAAAGTGTACAGAATTCATCGCACCGTAATTCTCAGAATTGCCGAGATGGTTCAAATTGACAAGTCGTTTTGCTTGAAAAACGTATTAATGGTACCAACGAGCGACAAATATGAGGTGCATTACAACTGAAGCAATTTTACATTCAACAGAGTGCCGACAGAGTTGGGGGAGGGAAGTGTTGAATAGTAAGCCCGATGAGCCAGGCTAGCATCGCACCTACCCGAAGGACAAAGGGGGATTTTACGAGCTCTCAATCTACGCAAGAGACAGTAACATTTGGGGTGTGTAAGCGGAACACTTTGTGAGAAAACTTACTAACTTCGGTCGATCTCATTACCAATCTAATAAAGTTGGGTAAAGAGAAAATGAGAGCATCTTTACCGTAATTGGTTTAAACGCAGACGAAGGATGTTAGGCAACAGGCAATAACCTCGTATTTTGGGTCTGCAGTTCAAATAAACGGAAACCTGTTGATTGAGAATGAAAAACATTGTTGACAGCTTGGGGCTCGTTTGAAGATCGTATGTTCAACTTATTTCAATTGGTCTCAATGAAACAGTTTGGTTGGTGAATGTGATTTTTTCCAAATGTTTACAACATTCAAAACATTGCAGACATAATAATGTTCAAATATATCCCTATCTGCTATGCCATAACATTTTGGGTAGTGTTTTCGTATTTTTTTTTCTTTCCTCTGTATATATCTCAATCTAAATGTTACATAAGATCTAAATCTTTTATACCACACTTCCGGAAGTTATCAAAAACTGTTGGATCCGACAGACGGATATGCAAATATGTAGCGAATATTCCAAGCCGGACAAATAGAGGCCGGTAGGAATATTCAAATGCGAACATCCCTCGTTCCACACTATTCACTGAAGCGCAGGATAGGATTATTGATAAACGTGAGGTAGGAGAGGAGGAGGAGGGGATTGAACACTTGTGCCCTGAGATTTGATTGTGCTTATATCTATTTGTTCATGAGGGATTACACCTTTTATAACATCCTCTCGCTACTTGCTGAACTGAAAGTCGAGGAATGAAAAAATGTCTTGCTAACAAAACAAATTTGAAAAATATCTGCTAACAAAAAGACCTATATAGTAAGAACAAATAAATATTTATTTGTTACTTATTTGGTGAGGCAGACTGTTGTGCCAGATTTTTGAGGCGAACAAAAAGATGTTCTGGAAAGAGGTGAAGAGGGTGAGAAAGGGAGAGACCGGAAAGGAGGAAGTGGTAAAAGATGAAAACGGCCAGTTGTTTTTGGGAAGTGGTGATGTACGGAAGAGGTGGGCCGAGTATTTTGATGAGTTGTTGAATGTCGAGAATGACAGAGAGGCTGACGTTGTTGCTGTGGGTGGTGGTGCTCGGATGCCAGTTTTGGGAGAAAGACTTGTTGCGGACATTATCAGGAAAGAGGTGCAGGAGGCGGTGGACGTGATGAAAGCAGGGAAAGCCCCTGATTTGGATGGCGTTACGACCTAGTGACTGAAGAACGGGCGGAGTAACGATTGTCGAATAGTTGGTGAGGTTTCTGAACTGGTATTTTGTGGTAGGCGTGGTACCGAGTGAGTGGCGCAGTGCCTGTACGGTTCCGCTATATAAGGGCAAAGGAGAAAATAATGAATGCTGCAACTCGAGAGGTATCAGTTTGTTGTGTGTGGTTGGTAAGTTGACCGGGAGAGTGCTGATCAAAAGGATCAGAGACTGTACGGACTGCGTAATTGGAGAGGAACAGTATGGCTTTGGGAGTGGTAGAGGGTGTACGGATCAGATTTTTGCAGTGCGACAGATCTGTGAGAAGTACCTTGCCAAAGGAACGGATGTGTTCTGGGCCTTCATGGATCTCAAGAAGGCATACGACAGGATTGACAGGAAAGCGCTGTGGAGGGTATTGCGTTTGTATAGAGTGGGCGGACATCTGCTGAAAGCGGTGCAAAGTTTCTATGCTGACAGCCGAGCATGTGTCAGAGTGGGGAGCGAGGTGAGTGATTGGTTCACAGTGAAAGTGTGACTGAGACAAGGCTGCATGATGTCTCCCTGGCTCTTCAACCTCTATATGGATGGAGTGGTTAGGGAGGTGAACGCGATTGTGCTGGATCGTGGCTTGGAACTGTTGGAAGCGAATGGGCGGAGTTGGCAGTTGAGCCAGTTGCTAGTTGCTGATGGTACGGCCCTGGTTGCGGATTCGGAGGAGAAGCTATGTAGGCTAGTGTCTGAGTTTAGTTGAGTGTGTGAGAGGAGGAAGCTTCGAGTGAACGTCAATATGAGTAAAGTAATGAGATGCTCGAGGACTGTCGATGCGAGCAAAATTAGTTTCACCCTAAATGGAGAGCTTCTGGAGGAAGTTCAGTGTTTTAAGTGTCTGGGCTTCCAAGTGGAGATAACTGAACTAGTGAAAACTGAAGTGGAGGCGCGATTGAAGGAGGGATGTAAAGTGTTGGGTGCACTAAAGAGTGTAATGAGCTGTAGGACGTTGGGGATGGAAGCAAAGAGAGGGCTGTATGAGGGTGTTGTTGTCCCGACTGTGCTCTCGCTGAACTAAAACTGGACCTGAGACTTGGGGGGTGAGAGCAGAGAAGAGAAGAAGGTTGAATGTTTTTGAGATGAAATGTTTGAGGAGCATGGCTGGAGTACGCTGAGAGACCGGATCACCAACGACGTGGTTCGAAACAGAACAGGGATGGTGAAGAAGTTGAAGGACAGAGTGGATTCGCGTGTTCTGAGATGGTTCGGGCACATGGAGAGGATGGATGAAGGGAGATAGGTGGAAAGGGTGATGAATGCGGAGGCGAGTGGTGCATCGCAGGCCTAGAGGTAGACCGAAGTTTGGGTGGATGGATGGTGTGAAGCAAGCGTTGGGAAGGAGAGACATGAGTTGGATGTGGCGAAAGAGCGTGCAATGAACAGGCGTGAGTGGAGAATGGTTGCTTTTGACACTGCTCTGATGTGCTTCCCCGCCCGTGGCATCCCGCTGTCGGGATGGTCGTGGGTGAGGGGGGCCCGATCATTATGACGCGGCGGGGTAAATCAGTGAAAACTGTCAGGCCCTGCTGCTGACGACGGATCTTCGGACTGCACTCGTAACCCAGAGTTTATGTTGAGGGGGTACCGGCCGAACCCTTTAGCACAAAAGGGCTATGTTGTGTGGTGTAAGCGTATGAGGGTGTGAGGTGCACCTTGCCGTCGGCCACCCCCCTTTCTGGGGGATGCGGCCTAGTGTCTGTATCTGTATCTGTATATTTTACAACTTAAGATTATTGATAGAGGTGTGATCAATTGATCCTACACTTAATAAGCCAAACATTAATGTCTCAATATACCTAAGTTTGTGGTCGTCTTTTGATATATTGATATGATAGGTACAGGCCACAAACAACAATACATTATTCACAAAAGGTATACCAAAAAATGATATCACAATGCTGCTCATTATCGTATAGGTTATTCTATAAGAAAAACTTACCCGATGCTTCATCGTCAGATCCCGTTCACATCACGTGGTGAAAAGAAACAACTTGAGTTTATCTCTTCATAACAATCTGATGCAAAAAGTGAAGGGATGAAATGACCAAGCTCTACTTAACAATAGCTTAGAAGTGGTAATGTGTGGTTAGTTGACATAGCGATTATTTATCTTGTTTCAAACAGTTTACACAAAGTCACCATCGGTAATCAGACGGAGGAAGATACATTCGAGGGAAACGGACGCCACAACAAACAAATGTACAAACATGTCGGTTACCTCAGCGGTTTAGTAACAGTATGGCCACACATACCGTCCAACACGTTTCCTGGCCAGCTTAAGCACAACACTTCTAGATTCGTGCCAATAGTTTAGGGTCAATTGATGTTGCCACATTTTTGTGTCTATGTTAGCTGCATTAATGAGAATGCAAGATGCCTGCAAAAAGTCAGTGCTTGAAAGAAATGTTACTGCGACTAATGGATTTGAAGGGCTGTAAGTTTTTTATCCGCTGTATAAAATTTAAGGAACAATTTATGTGGGTAGTTAATGTAACCTACGAATCTTGGAGGCCGCTTGTTAAACTTGGAAAGAATGTATGAGAGTGTTTTCCACTAAGTAGGACAGTCTAGCATGTACAACATTTATATGAAAACACATTTCAGTAACTGCAATCTTTATGGAAAGTTTCATATATTCGCATGATGTACTTCATTGCTTTATATTTAATACTGAGAAATAAAGAGGATTTCAAGAAATGTACGTCGAATAAATTTCAAAATGATAATTGACTCATGAATATCATTTAACTATTCATTCCAGGTTCTCTTTTTGCCCCCAACGACCTTAGAAACATCGTGCCATGAGTATGACTCGCTGACTGGCATTAGCTAATCATAATATAAATCAATAATTTGGATTTGAAGTCAAATATATTTTAATATCCTTAATACCTTCCCATTTTATTCAGAACGATCGTTCCATTGAACAAAGAACGCGTGAAATTGTGTCCTATAATGTTGATCATAACCTTTCATAAAAACTCCTTCACTCTCTTCTAACCACCGTGACTCATTCACGAACATGAAGAAGATATTATTCGAATAAAGAAGACACTCATTGAGACCAAAAGCGGTTTATATTGTTTCAAAACTATATTACATTGCAGTGTTCAAATAGTAGTGAAATAATCAGAATATATGTGAAGAAGCGGTTTCCCTGATATTTGATGTTTCGGAATAGCGTCTAGGCTTACTTTGAATTGAAGGCGTATTTCAAACTTATAATAGGTGCTTATCTGTAAAATACTCGACTTGAATACATATTGTGAAACTCTGTAAACAGAAATTGTGCCCGTCTGGAGTTATTTCTGCTCTCCTTGATCGACGTCATGTGATGTGCAGCACCGTCAGCAGCAGGGACGACAGCAGAGGGGCCTTGGTTCCAACAGCGGGCCCGATTCGAACTCCTCTGAACCTAATGAGGCTGTTTCATAGAACGGACCATGACGCAGTCAGCGTGTCAGCAGGCCCGAAACACGTCGGTATGGTGAGGTAGCTTTGTGACTCTCTGCCAAGCATCATCAGTATGGCATATCTAATTTTCTTGTTACGACCTTCCGACAATCATAAGTCCAATCTAATTTGTTAAGAAACTCGCAGTCATTGATTTTTTTCGCTATTCACCAGACTCTTGGGGCAACATTCTCACTCAGGTATCAGTTAATACGAGACTTGTGTGTACTTCAATATATCATTTTTAGCGTGTCAGGATATGAATTTTATAGAAACTCATCGCTACATTTTTATAAGCAAAACTAATATTCCCTAGTACTGATCTATTAACGTCTCAAATTGAAAAACGGATGATCAATTTAGCAACATCTATGAATTTCATTGCGCTCTGTGTTTTCTCGCAGCACAGGATCCGGATTCACAAATGAGATTGAATATTCCAGTCTGTCAAGTAATCCCTGTAGACGAGCTCCATCAACATACAATTTCATTGCAGATCAATTCTATTAGTATGTCACTACATGGTACAAGTTTGAAAGAGAATTTTTTTAACCTCCTAATCAATAGAGTATCATTTTGCACCAACCGTGCTCTAAACTCTGTAAGACGAAGCTGACGAATAAACAACAACCGTGTCTCTATCTACAGTAGGTACCAATGATAAAACGAGTAATTAGGGAAGTGTTGGGTAATTGATAAATAACAGGCTGACAGTTCTCCCTAAACTTGAACTCTCTTAAATGAGGTCAGGAAGGAAAACTAGTTTCGTTGAGCAATGAATTTGCTACAGAAATCAAAAAAATCAAATTGTAGACGTAGAGCATTTACAATATTGAAAGGACTTTTTTCTGTTGAGTTGAATAAAAATTTCAATGCCAGTGATCACGCTATTAATAAAGTTTATAGTATATAAGATTTCAACATGGATCTGCTTCCGTATCACAGATCAAAATTCAGTGCTGACTATTAATACGTTCATTTGTTGATGTTGGTACCCATTAATTACGAAACCAACGCGTACAACTGCTGCATCTTCAGCTATAATGGATAACATTTCAACCAACGAAGATAATTAAAAATTACTCGTGCGGCTGTTATAGTTTCAGATAACACGACCATAACCTTATTAATATTCCTAAACAGAATTGTCACTAATACCATTACCCAATTGTAATTACACATGGTAAATCTAGCGATCGGTATATCAGAAGATTTGAGGAGGCGAAAAATACTGAAGTTTTGAAGTTTCTAATTTCAAATTAAGCTCAAATTATGTTTTTCCGCAGTTCCATAGTGCACCAATTGAGCTGTTCGAGGTGCATTTCCCACTTAAAAATAATGATCTCCACCACGTTCCAGCATAGAATCCGTGGAGACAAAGACAGACTGTTCCGTAGATACAAAGGAAACCCCTCTTGCATTGAGATGAATACAACAAATAACAAATTGCGTTCACTATACTTACTACTTTTGCTCGTGAAAATGATGTTCCAACTTTTAATGAGACCACAAGGAAATAGTAAACAAGTTTGGAAAATCATTGGTAGCCTTCTTTTAAAAAAATGTCAGAGTAATTCGGTTCCACTGACTATCGATGATGAGGCCTTCAATAATTACTTGACTGAATTCACGGCACCGTAAGTCAATCTATTAAAAGCCACTCCATTCTTTCGAACATTATTTGGAAAATGCAATCCCCGAACAGCCAATCTTCCACCCTACCGATCTTAACGAAGTAAAAGAATTCATAAGTGGATTAAAAAAACAGCAGCATTGGGCGGTTAATATCACAATCATTGTATTTCAAACTATAACTGGGATTATGGTAGCTTCCATGGCCCAACTCCTCAATAAATAACTCCAGCAAGAAATTTTTCCCGATGCAATCAAAATCTTGAAATATAGTTCAATATTTACAAATAAAAGTAATACTGACTCAACAAATTTTCGCCCATATCACTCCTGCCCGTCGTATCAAGATTTTGAAGAATCTTCCTATGCTGCAGTATTTACTCATTTTGCATCTAATAACCTAAATAACCATGATCAGTATCAGTCTTTCAGGCTTCCAGGTATACAGAGCATGTCTCATTGATATTTTTGGAGAAGATACTGATGGGTTCAATAGTGGAAAAGTGACTATTGCAACTTATGTACCTCAGCAAAGTTTTGATTGTGTGAACCATGAAGTTTGGTACGAGCCTTACATCATTATGGAGTTAATTTTATTTACAAAAGTTGGATATCCTCTTTATATAAAACACCTAATGAGTTGGATTAAACAATCATCATCTGTCAGCCTGCTAAGTAAAAGAGTGCTGCAAATATTGATCTTCAATACTAATGACACTAAAAACAATTGGGGAAGGATGTCCTTTGTATTTTTGCGGAACAAATCTCAATGAGTCTGAACCTAATAACAATCATCGATTTCTCCATAGTTTTCACACTGGTTAGCATCTAAAAAATGGACGCTAATTGCCGACAAGACGCAGGTTATGATATTTACCCGAAGGAAGATACCCGATCCTAAGACACAGATCGAATTGAAGGTCAAAAATTTACATATGTTGCATAAAACAATGTTTCTCGGTTGAATAGTATCAGTTTCTCCTAGCAAAATTCAAAATTGCCCTACAACCTTATTCCTCCCTTTCTGACTTGAAGTAAAAACGAGTGTTTCTAACTACAAGGAAAATTAGGACCATCTTAACCGAAAATTTACAATGCTCGTCAACTCCACCCTAACTATTTTTGAAATACATAGCTGCTATAACTTGCATCTATGTATTTAACTGCTAGGATACAAGTGCGCGTAACAGTCCCTATACGAGTCAGCTAAGATATAAGGACGAGGAGCAGTATACATACACACAAACTTGAACTAAATGTAGAGGCAAAAATAGATGATTTATAATTTGCTCTCCTATGTAATTTACCATGCAAACTAGTTGTTATTCATTATTCTTCTTATAAGTTAATTTTCGTTTCATTTTACTTGCCCCTACATTCACATTTCCGGTTGCCTTGTTCATGAATCAACCTGTTCCATTATCAGACCCATCTTAATGACTTATTGAAATGTTTCTTCCTCTGCATATGTCGCATGTCATGTTAACTGTGTAATTAGTTTCAAAATTTGGCCTTTCATGTGCCAAACAATACGCGAACAAATATATTTCACATCCGCTTCATGGACATTCATTACTTTCAGTTCCCTTATTGAATGACAGTTTAAAAAAAAAATTGTCATGATTAGGTAAATGAATGTTGACTCTATTCATTTGACTTATTCTTTCATGAAATCAATTGTTAAATGTATCGGTACACTTGTCTTGCCTTATTTATCAAGGGAGAATGAAAAATGTATTCCAAAAATGTCCATTGATTGGTATAATGTAAAGGTGAACTTTTATCCATAACCAGGTTATGAAGGTTAATATAATGCATACATAAGTATTAAATGTTGTCTTCTGAACAGCTTTCGCTGACGAAGACTTTGTACATATCATCCGTATGTTCTGATATTTCAGTAATTTGTCAACCTTCCTTTGGTCTGATGGAGAGAGTTCGTTTGTATATGATACTCGGGTTATCGCTGAATATAGAGGGGATGCCCATTTTATTTATAAAAGTTTATTTGCCGTAAGCAGTTCATCATGATGTAGAAGTAGTAACTATGTATAATGGAGAGTTAGAAGCAATCCTTTTAGAATCAAGACATGACAATGTTTGTGTTATGGAAGATTTCAATTGCCACCTTGGCAATTAATATTTGATGAGTGGCAGATACTCCCGGCAGATAATTAACTAGACTTTGCGGGTGAGTCACTGTTATCCCAGGACACACACGCTCATGTTAAACAAAACGGGAGAACAGTAAAATGGTTAGATCATTCAACCCATACCCCAGCAACAGCCAACAATATTATTCGAGTGTTTGTAGCGGATTACACCCATCTGCCAGATAACTTGCCGCAGTGTGCAGAGCTCTGATTACCCGCGCTCCATGTAATGGTTAATGGGGATACAGCCACACAGTCCATTAACTGGCAATTCAATAATATAGCTAAAATATATTCTGTTTAGATCTTATCAATCAGCTCGGCAGCTTGCCACCAGAGGTGCTGCAAACTCATACACCAACCGACAGAGACAAGTTAGTCCTCTACGAGTGTTTATGTGGTACAGCTCACATGGCTGGCAGGGCAGCGTACGGATGGAGAGCGAACACCAAGGGGAAGGTACAGGACGCCAGGGTGGAACAGGCATGTGGCTGACTTACTCGAAGCAAGCAAAGCGGCCTATGTGCAATAGCGTGATACTGGCCAGCCCCAATCAAGCCTTTTACATATTTGGAAAGAATAGATCGACTATTGCCGGCACGTACGCTTTGCGCTACTGTAAGAAACACGAGGATGATTAAGGTGCAGCTATTCTGTTCGAAAAAAATTAAGTGGCGGAAGATTAATTTATGGAAAACGAAATTTATAGCCGAGAGATAGCTCTGTTTCTCAATCTATTAATAGCATAACAGGGGAGGGGAATATGGCAAATATGTGCTGAGGCCATTTTGATGTTGCAATGAACAGTGTTGTTGTTGTTGTTCAGCCCCGGTTTCCATTAGCAATGGTGAAAACCCAAAATCCTCGGTACCCACTGACAGGATCGAGAAGTTAAAAGGATCCATAGAACGACCCTGTGAAGGCTTGTACATAGGGTTTTTTAGTGGTGAGCGGGGGGGTTGGCCGAAAAAAGGCCGGTGGAACCGGAACCGGTTTTGGGCGAAGGGGAGCGGCACCAAGAGGGGGGGGGGCAGCCCCTGAGTTTTCAGCAATCTGTCTTGTTGAATTGGGAATCTTTTATGGTTTGAAGGTTATCTTCATTTTGTTTACATTATATATTCCTATTTGGCTTGATGACTATATCTTTTGTGTATTTATTACATGTTATAGTATTATTTCAATAAAGATAGGGTATAATTGACTCATTCGGTTCTCTACTGCGTGGATTTAGGATTCCTTCGTGATTCGAAGGCTTAT
>SDVV010012979.1:0-15266 GCA_016164225.1 Gammarus roeselii | reverse complement strand
AAATAATGGTAACAAGTGCTAAATTAGAATCTGTAGAAAATAAGGTTTCCTGGATTTAGGTTTATTACAGGGAATACATCAATCGATGGAAAAGTTCAAAACAAACATCACTAAATGTCGACTGGAATTCTAAGGGATTGGGTTCCCTCTCCGATGATTGAATAGGCATAGGTTCTGATAACGAGAGGCTAAAATTACTTTCCGTCACCAACTCCATTAAAGGACAACAATAATAAAAAAGATATATCATTCATATATTAAAAAATTCAACACTATTTATCTACCGGCAGGTCTTCCAGCTTAACGTTGTCCAAGAGACGACGTTGTTTGAAGAATAACACGTGAATGGGCAGTTGAAGAACTCGCGTTAGTAGGCCGTGTAGGCAGAATAATGTGACACCTTATCGGTTTTTAATCAGGGAATTTCAATAGCCCTCCCTATCAAGGGCAAGAACCTCGTCAAACTGCGACACCAATGACAACATCTCCAAAGGCAATAGTCGACGAAGGTACAGTCGCAAGTCAATCGCAGGACTGTGGCATTGACAAAGGGCATGGACTAACTGTTGCTGTGGTCCAGCTTCCTCCAAAATCCATACACTGACCGTCAGCAATTTATTTAAGGGTAAAGTGGATAACCGGAGGACTCGCTCAATGTTATTCCTACCTGGACTAGAAACAGTGGTAATGCCTTCTGACATGAGGGCGTCCACATTACTATGGCATAATGAATAGATCATACCATCGTTGAATAGTCGTTGAATAGTCGTCTAATCGTCATCTAATCGTCATCCAATTGTCATTTAATTGTCAAATAATCACCCATCTTCTGATCATCTTTTAACCATCGTCTTATCGTCATCTAATCATCGTAACGGTTGATATTTAGGTTTGGAGAATGAAAACACTAGTTTCTAATCACATCCAAATCCTCGTTAATCGTTGACTAATAGTGTCGTCTAATCGTCGTCTAATAATAGTGTCGTCTAATAATAGTGTTGTCTAATCGTCGTCTAATAATAGTGTCGTCTAATCGTCGTCTAATAATAGTGTCGTCTAATCGTCATCTAATAATAGTGTCGTCTAATAATAGTGTCGTCTAATCGTCGTCTAATGATAGTGTCGTCTAATCGTAGCCTAATAATAGTGTCGTCTAATAAAAATGTCGTCTAATCGTCGTCTAATAAGTGTCGTCTAATAATAGTGTCGTCTAATTGTCGTCTAATAAGTGTCGTCTAATCGTCGTCTAATAATAGTGTGATCTAATAATAGTGTCGTCTAATAATAGTGTCGTCTAATCGTCGTCTAATAATAGTGTCGTCTAATAATAGTGTCGTCTAATAATAGTGTCGTCTAATAACAGGGTCGTCTAATCGTCATTTAATAATAGTGTCGTCTAATCGTCGTCTAATAATAGTGTCGTCTAATCGTCGTCTAATAATAGTGTCGTCTAATCGTCGTCTAATGATAGTATCGCCTAATCGTCATCTAATAATAGTGTCGTCTAATCGACGTCTGATAATAATGTCGTCTAATCGTCGTCTAATAATAGTGTAATCAAATCGTAGTCTAATAATAGTGTAATCTAATCGTCGCCTCATAAAAGTGTCGTCTAAGAATAGTGTCGTCTAATCGTCGTCTAATAATAGTGTCATCTAATAATAGTGTCGTCTAATAATAGTGTCGTCTAATCGTCATCTAATAATCGTGTCGTCTAACAATAGTGTCGTCTAATCGTCGTCTAATAATAGTGTCGTCTAATCGTCGTCTAATAATAGTGTCGTTTAATAATAGTGTCGTCTAATCGTCGTCTAATAATAGTGTCGTCTAATCGTCGTCTAATAATAGTGTCGTCTAATCGTCGTCAAATAATAGTATCGTCTAATCTTCGTCTAGTAAGTGTCGTCTAATCGTCGTCTAATAATAATGTCGTCTAATCGTAGTCTAATAATATCGTCGTCTAATAATTGTGTAGTCTAATCGTCGTCTAATAATAGTGTCGTCTAATCGTCGTCTAATAATAGTGTCGTCTAATCGTCGTCTAATAATAGTGTCTTCTAATCGTCGTCTAATAATTGTGTCGTCTAATCGTCGTCTAATACCAGTGTCGTCTAATCGTCGTCTAATAATAATGTCATCTAATCGTCGTCTAATAAAAGTGTCGTCTAATCGTCGTCTAATAATAGTGTCGTCTAATCGTCGTCTAATAATAGTATCGTCTAATCGTCGTCTAATAATACTGTCGTCTAATTGTCGTCGAATAATAGTGTCGTCTAATCGTCGTCTAATAATAGTGTCGTTTAATCGTCGTCTAATAATAGCGTCGTCTAATCGTCGTCTATTAAGAGTGTCGTTTGATCGTCGTCTTATAATAGTGTCGTCTAATCGTCGTCTAATAATAGTGTCGTCTAATCGTCGTCTAATAATAGTGTCGTCTAATCGTCGTCTAATAATAGTGTCGTCTAATCGTCGTCTAATAATAGTGTCGTCTAATCGTCGTCTAATAATAGTGTCGTCTAATCGTCGTCTAATAATAGTGTCGTCTAATCGTCGTCTAATAAGAGTGTCGTCTAATCGTCGTCTAATAATAGTGTCGTCTAATCGTCGTCTAATAATAGTGTCGTCTAATCGTCGTCTAATAATAGTGTCGTCTAATCGTCGTCTGATAATAGTGTCGCCTAATCGTCGTCTAATAACAGTGTCGTCCAATCGTCGTCTAATAATAGTGTCGTCTAATCGTCGTCTAATAATAGTGTCGTCTAATCGTCGACTAATAATAGTGTCGTCTAATCGTCGTCTAATAATAGTGTCGTCTAATCGTCGTCTAATAATAGTGTCGTCTAATCGTCGTCTAAATAGTTGCTAAAATCGCTTTCCAATTATCATCGAATAATCATTGTTGGTGTACAAGTGTTTTGTTACAACTTGGTAAATCGATAAGAATCTTGTCAGACTACCGTACAATCAAGACTAGCTCATTCAATTCAATCTCGCCTGACTACCGTACAATCAAGACTAGCTCATTCAATTTAAGCTTGCCTGACTACCGTACAATCAAGACTAGCTCATTCAATTTAAGCATGCCTGACTACCGTACAATCAAGACTAGCTCATTCAAGGTAATCTCGCCTGACTACCGTACAATCAAGACTAGCTCATTCAAGGTAACCTCGCCTGACTAGCGTACAATCTAGACTAGCTCATTCAAGGTAATCTCGCCTGACTACCGTACAACAAGACTAGCTCATTCAAGGTAATCTCGCCTGACTACCGTACAGTCAAGACTAGCTCATTCAAGTTAATCTCGCCTAACTACCGTACAATCAGGACTAGCTCATTCAAGTTAATCCCGCCTGACTACCGTACAATCAAGACTAGCTCATTCAAGGTAATCTCCCCTGACTACCGTACAATCGAGACTAGCCCATTCAAGGTAATCTCGCCTGACTACCGTACAATCGAGACTAGCTCATTCAAGGTAATCTCGCATGACTACCGTACAATCGAGACAAGCTCATTCAAGGTAATCTCGTCTAACTACCGTACAATCGAGACAAGCTTTTTCAAGTAAATCTCGCCTAACTACCGTACAATCAAGTCTAGGTCATTCAAGCTCCTAATTAACTTGACCGAAATGCAGTATGCCGGCTAATGAGCATACATCATAATTGCTTCTAATTTATTCCTCGCGCTCGGATCGACTGAAATCAGCAATAGTATCCAGCACATTCTACTTCGTCCTCAATCTCAATTAATATTAAGAATGGACGAAAAGGTTTCGTTTACATGAAATATTGATGAAAACCAGTTCAGTGCATTTATGCAAATCAAAGGTGTGTTTTCGCCTCGAGTATAATTCCTAAGTCCACAACAATCGGAAGCCCGCATTCACAAGGCTGAAGCTAATGACCCGAAGATGTGATTTGATTTGGGCCTCATTTCCACCAGAGCCTCAACGTGAGTCATAATAGGCTCCCCCGTAGGGCGCGACCGTCGTTGATTTAGGTAAGTCCGCACGGCCTCGCATGCGAAAATATTAGTTTTGTCAAGATGAAGTCAGTACATATTTGAATTGTGGCATATTCGCGTACTAGCGCGTACGAGAGAGTATAGAGTTAATGCGTATCTTCGTAAAATGTGTTGTTGTTTCTGTGCGTAATAAGGTGGAGGGACCACCTCATTTGCACAGGTGTTAGAGGTTTAGACAATTCCGGTGTGTTTTCCGAAAGCGATAAGCTTTGTACGGTAGGTTGGGTCCGTGAGTAGGCTTTGTAGGTTGCACGGGGGATCTAGGAACCCTCGTCGGGCTGCCGCGAGTGCGTTGCAATCCATCAGTAAGTGTTTCACGCTGATAGCCACTTGGTGGCAACATGGGCAAGGTGGCGCGTTTGGTCCTATGTCGACATCCATCAGGTGGTTGTGAGTTATCCACGTGCGTCCCGTGCACAAGCGGTTGATGAACACTTTGTCTTTTCTGTAGATGAACTTCGTTTCCCATTCTCCGACTGAGGGTTTGACTGAAACCTTTTTTTTGTCCGCTCTGCTGCCACATTTCATCCCATCGGGATTTTATATGGGAGTTGATGATAGAAAACCAGTCCCGGTAATGTATTGCAAAAAATTGTTCTTGGTGAGTAGATGCTAGTTTAGCAGGCGAGTCCGCAAGTTCGTTTCCTCTTATTCCCGCGTGCCCGGGGATCCAGCAGAACTCCACTGCCTGACCCGTCTCGGTCATCACAAAGAGATCGTGCTGCATCTTACGTAGAACGGGATGTTCATAATGCAGTGTTTTAAGCTGGATGGGGACACTCAGACTGTCTGAGAATACGACGTATTTGGGGAAGCGATGCGTTTTTGCGATAGAGACGGCTAGTTCGAGTGCGCGCAGCTCCGCAGAGAACACGGAGGCCTCTTGTGGGAGGGTGGCCGGGAGTGGGGTGTCCCCGCACACAGCGGCGGCTCCCACTTCGTCAGCGGTTTTGGAGCCGTCAGTGTATATGTGGCGGTGCTCCAAATATTCGTCCTCGAGTAGTCTTAGGAATTCCTGCCGGTACGCGTTGGTTGGGGCAGTTGCTTTAGGGTAGATTTGCAGGTCTAGGTTGACCGGTGGTGGGTTGATCATCCATGTTGGTGTGTTAATTTGAAGGATTCGGTAGGAAAATGAAGGCTTAATAGCTTTTCGATTGATGTTGAGCGAGGTCAGCAGGTTGTCCACGCGTAGGGAAAATGGTGGGTATATATTCTTCTTAGCCGCAAAAAGGCGCTTATCACATATGTTAGTGATGTAGCTGATTGCTGGGTTGTTGATAAGACTTCTAGTCTTAAAGTAGTATTGTAGCGAAAGTTTGTCTCGCCGGAGCGGAAGTGGAAGTTCGTTAGCGAGCACGTTAAGTGATTCGATTGGAGTTTAGCGGAACGCGCCGGTTGTGATACGCAAAGCATTGTTTGCGAAGGTCGAGAGAAGTTTTGGCTGCACATCCGTAGACAACGGCTCCGTAGTCCATGCGCGATCGTATTATTGCTCTGAACAATGTCATTCCGGTGTCCATGTCGGCACCGAACTTCAAAGATGTTCCCGATTGGATAAGTCCCGTCTACCTTTTGCATAGAGTCGCCAGGGCTGCAATGTGGGGTCGCCACGTGAGTTTAGGATCCCACACAAGACCCAGGAATTTGATCGTTTCTTCGTATACTAGAGGTGTGTGGTGCAGCGTTAGGGCTGGTTTCAGGTGTAAACCGGGCACAAGGGCAAAGTACATGCTTTTAGTTTTAGAGGGCGATAATCGGAATCCGTTTAGGGAAGCCCAGTTCCCGACTAGGTTTAGGCACTTCTGGAGTTCATGTTGAATTGTTATGAGGCTGGTGTGTCTGTAGCTTATTTGTAGGTCGTCCACGTATAGCGAAGAGAGCAGTCTTCAGTCTCTGGGAAGAATGTCGGCTAATTGATCGATTTTGAGGATAAAGAGAGTGACACTGATTACGCTTCCCTGGGGAGCGCCCATTTCTTGCGGATACGACGGAGACTGAGTGTCGCCAACCTTGACCCTAAAGGTGCGATTTTGTAGAAATTGGTGGATGAAAAGTGGTAGCCGACCTCTCAAACCTTTACGGTGGAGATCCTTCATGATCCCGTATTTCCACGTAGTGTCGTATACTTTTTCAGCGTCAAAAAATACGGTAACCACATGTTCTCTTCGGACGAAGGCCTGTCTAATGTCTGATTCTAGTCGTACGAGGTGGTCCGTTGTGGAGTGGCGCTTACGGCCACCGCACTGGATGTTGTTAAGGCCTGCATGCATTTCAAAGTAGTCGACTAGGCGTGAGTTTTTCATTCTTTCCATAGTCTTACATAGGACGCTAGTAAGGGCACTGGGACCATAGTTATGTGGGTCGCTGTTACATTTTCCGGGTTTGGGTATCGGTATAATTACGGATTCCCGCCATTGGTTGGGAAAGAATGAATTTGAATACAGCGTATTGAACACATTTAGTAGGTGCTGGAGAGCGTTGTCAGGAAGGTGTTTGATCATGTTGATGTGCACTCGGTCCAGCCCGGGTGAGGTTTCAGGAGTGTGGTCAATTGCATATTGTAGTTCATGGATGGAGAAAAGTTAGTTGTAGAATTCTTCATTTGTGGAAGTGAAGTCGATATGCTCACTTTCTCTTAGGATCTTTTCCTGTTGGAAAGAAGCCGTATAATTTGTTGATTTTGATATTTGGCTGGAAGTCTGGGCTAGTTTGTTTGCGATGTCCGCATATGAAGAATAGACAGGGTTTCCGTCCGGCAGTACGTGGTTAGGTTGATTGATTGATTGATTGGGTCCAGCTTTCTCGCTTCTTCTCCACACTAAGTTTGCGGAACACGGCAGCTTCCCTTTTCCAGGCTACTCAGTTCCTGGGGGAATGTGCGTTGCGGAAGGCCTCGCACATCCTGTTACTCCGATTCCTTACTTCTTGTACCTCCGGGCACCACCAAGGTTTTGGGAAAAAGGTTGAGGGTACATATTGGGGAATGCAAGCAGTAGCTGCACTTGGGAATTTTTCGTATAGATGTATGTCTTCGGGAAGGCCCTCCACGTCGTCCCATGCGAGATGTGTCGAGTATTCCTCCCAGCTGGCTTTCCGGTAGTTGAATCGAAGTTCCTGTGTGTTAGGATTGTTTGGTCGGTTAGTAAGGAGCGATACGATCACTGGGTTGTGATCACTGTCATGTGTTGAAGGCATGACTCCCCAAACGAGTTGATGAGCTAAAGTAGGGGAACAGATTGATAAATCGATGGCGGTTTCACTTTCGAGGGTGATCCGTGTGGGTTGTCCGTCGTTAAGAAGGACCAGGTTGTGAGTGTCTATGGTGATGGCCATTATCACCCCTCTGGGGTCTGTTCTCACGCATCCCCACACTTCGTGGTAGCTGTTGAAGTCTACAAGGAGAAGTACGGGATGATGCAGTTGGTTAAGCAGATCGGTCATTAGTGCCTCCGTGAGGTCGTCGTTACGTGACGAGTAGATAGATACCACTGTAATTGGTCTTGCGATACATATCTTAACTGCGACAGCTTGGAGTTCTGTTCTCAGAGGGAGGAGGTGATGAGGTATGCTTTGGTGGATCATAAGTGCCACTCCACCGTGTGCAGTCACATTATTGTGGCCTTCGCGACGGTGTATGAGATATTGAGGTATAGAAAAGGTGGCAGTGTCGCGGAGTTTGATCTCCTGGAGGCCTACCACCAAAGGTTTATGGGTGGAGATTAGCGATAGTAATTCATCTTTCTTGCTTCCAAGACCCTGGCAATTCCACTGAAGTATTGTGTTGTTGTTCACTTCGGATTTGTTTCACCATCAGATTTTGGTGGTCTGGAGCAGTCTCGTGATTTGTAGGAACTTTCGTGGTGTTCTTGTGTATGAGGCGCAGGTGTTCTAGATCGAGAGCGTTCGCATGAGCGTCCGCTTTCTGCAGAACATGATCTCCTGGACTCACTGCGTTCTCGGCTGTGAGTGCTCATGTAGGAGGAAGAGGATGAGGGAGTCCGATCTTTGTGTTTGCTTCTTGAGCGAGCGCGTTTCTCTTCTTTGGAGGGTTTCTCAAACATTATGATGGGCTGAGTAGTTGTCGTTGAGATATTTGAGTCGAGTGCGATGCATGGTAAATCCGTGTTCTGGGGTATCAGTTCTTCGTTGAAGATTTTCACGGCGTCCTCGCACAAGCGATGGTCGTTCTCACTTGTGAGATGTTCTGGTGTTGGGCATGTTAGCTGAAGGTTGAATACCTCACTTTGGTTTTAGCTGGGTGCGGTTGCAGTTAAGATGGCCAGGAGTCGTTCAACGCTCTGATCGAGGCGAGCTGAGGTTTGTGGGGTGCTACTAATCTTTTTGCTTCGTGACGAGATGGTGTCGCGTATCCCGCGGTCGTCGTCGGAGGAATCAACGTCTCTTGGCCTTTTGCTTTTCGGGTTCTTAGACCTCTCCTCGTAGTCGACCGAGGCAGCATCCATCGAAGTGTTTTCCTGGGCACTGATGGATTCGTTGCTAGGAGCGCCCACCTCTATCACGAGGGCGGTCGCTGGGCTGGTGGTGGTATTGTTAGTACTGGAGAGGGGTTTTTGGGTCATGGTAGTAGCTTGTGTCAACTGTACACAAATATTGTCTGCTGGGGTAGACTTAGAAGATTTAACTGCTTTGGCGTAATTTAAATTACGGCAGTTTGGGTTTTCGTCATAAAAGATTTGGATGGCTTGTTTTCGTGTGACTCTGCGGTCATTTTGTATGATTGTCATTGCTTTTTGGTCCATCTGCTTTGGGCAGTCGCGGTCGCCGGCCTCATGGAGGCATGAGCAGTGGTAGCATTTAGGTTGGCGGGCTATGCAGTCCTTTCGGTCATGCTCGCCGGCGCACCTTTTACAGCGTTGGGGTATGTATGGCTTGCAGTATTTGATGACGTGGCCGTATTCCAGGCATTTTTTGCACATAGCAGGCCATGTCACCACTGGGTAAGTTTTTGTTTTTCCTTGTTCGCCCGGGATTTCTATAAATTCCGGTGTGTCCCGTCCTGGGAAAGGGATTTGGTACGCGGTGGTGTGGATGTTTCGTGGTTTAATCCATTTTGCTAGGGAAACGTTACTGATTCCATAATCCTTTGCTAAACCCACTTCAAAAGCTCTTGGGTCAGTTTTGGGAGTGTAGTTGGAAGTGTATATAATTCGTCTTGTAGCATTGAAGAACGAATGTACGTCGACAGCTACCTTGCGTTTGTCTATTTTGTTAATCCTTTGCATAGCGTTACTTTGCTCAATATTAACGACGTGGGCCAGATACTTCTTGCCCTGTCGGTTTATGTTTATCGGTCTGCCTCCCAGTTGTTTGGAAAGAGAGTTCATCATGGTGAATAGGTTCATTGAGGGGGCAACTTTGTATGTACCACTATCTACAAGCGTTATGAGGAAGTGGGTAGGGAATGATGCTGATCGTCTCTCCTGGGTGGGAGGGTCAGCTTGGGGGGAGCGAATCGCGGCCGCAGCCTCTCGTCGCCCGACTTAGTGCTCAGTTTGGTATTGCAGGATCTCTCTCTCTGTCTTGTCCTGGGGGCAGTCTTCGAGTCCCGTAGGGTGGCCGTTTACTTTGCAGTAAAAGCAGCGAGGTTCTTCGGATAGGCACGACAAGGGATCGTCTCGCCTATCGTGGTCGTCCTGGGAGCAGTGTTAGCATTTTTTTTTTCGTTACAATTTTGGCTCGTGTGTCCGTATTTCTGGCATTTGTAGCATCGCATCGGACGTCTTTCGAAGGGTGTAACCTTGGTTTTAGCGTCAAAGAAAGGTATATCTATGTAGTTAGGTGGGGTGAGCAATTGAATTTATGCAGAAGGGCCGTGGTGTTGTTTCTTCTTGGTTTGATTTTTGGTGCGATTTTCTCTTCAATTATACATTCCTCGTATTGGACGAGTCCGGTGATGAATTTGTCGACTTCATCACTCGGGAGATCATCGATGTAAATCAGGCCTGAACCCATGGAAAAAGTTGGGTGTGGTATGATTTTGCAAGGTTTTCCGCATATTCTGTTTTTGGAGAGTATAGCGTCGCTTTGAAGTTTTGTGTCTACTTTAATGGTAGAGCTATCGTCACCGCTGGCGGTGATGTTGAGAATTGGACAGCCAGTCATGGAGCCCAGTTCTTCTCGTAGTTTATATGAGCAAATATCCGGTCTGTAATTGACATCAAATGTCATTTTCTAGTGTTCGGGGAATTTAGGCCTGTTGTTGAATAGGTTGTGGTCATCGAATCGTGTGTATTGTCTCCTTTTTGCGTTTTTTGGTGTTCGGGCGTTACGAGTTTCGGCTGGGAGGAGAGCGATGTTATCGGAAAGGACAGAGGCGGAAGCACACGAACAGGTTACGGGTTCCCTGGCCTCTATCCTCTTCATCAGCTCTTTCAGTCGGGCACTCATAGTTGCACAAAGGTTCTCGAGTTTGGTGAGACGCTCGCCGACTTCACTGGAGGGCACCGGGCAGTCCTCTTTCTCCGGCTCGGGAAGGCCTATTATTTTGCATATCTTGCCCAGAGTACTCTGCCTTTCGGTTATATTCGCCTCCAGCTTCGAAACGCGTTCATCTGTGTCGTCGATTACGACCTGAGTCAGGTCTCCTGTCGATGAGAAACTTCTTAGAGGCTTGTCTTTCTTTCTTACAGACTTGTTTGAGTGTGACGCTCTAGAGGGGCCGTCAGCCCCTCTCCGATAGGGCATGGTCCTGCCCATTGTTTGATCCCCGGCTTCTACTCGGGGTTCTGGTTAATGAAGGTGGGGCCTTCTTCAAATTTATTTCTGTTGTATATACGAATATATACACCGACTTACTTAAACTTAAAATTAACCTTAAATCTAGATTTTTTTTGTAACGGTTTCTTGTTTTATGCACCCTTCTTTGTTATCAATTTCTTGTTGCTTTTTTCATTTCAATTGGTTTCGATTCTAAATTCACTAACCCTGGTGTCAGTGGGGGGCTCACCTCTTCGTGCACCAAGGGGGGATGTAGCTACAAACTGAAAGGGGGGACGGTGGAGGTATCTTCTAACTCAGAACGTATTTACACAAAGAGACAAATTAATATTGGTGGATAACGAGGACACCACGGGAAGGCGGGTTGAGCCTGGGATACCCCCAGGGGGTATCCCTCTGAGGTGCCTTATTGCTCTCGCTCTAAAGAGATGATAGTCGATCTCTCCAATATAGTTGAAAACTTCCACCTTTACGAGACGATATTTGGTCTCGGAGCGATATTCGGCTTCGAGCGGTGACCGGCTCGTATTTTGATACAGCAAAAAAAAGGTTCTATACCCTGGAAACTTGTAAACTTTGGAGCTAAGATGCGAAGAACAGTATGCGATGGTGTTTCCGTACTCACGGATCACTCATTGGTTACGATACTGCCTCTGCGCACAGCTCGAGCCATTTGAGCCAGGTAAGGTGACTGGTTGCTCAGAGGTTTCGTGTACGAGTTTTTCGAGATAAGTTTCAAAAGCATCGTGGCGGGTTTGTGAACGGGAGGTCGAGTCCCTCGCAGTGGTGTTCCACGAATGGAGTCGCGGTTGCGACAGGTGGAGGTAGTTCTGGATTCTTGTTTAGGCAAGCCGTTATTTGCGAGATCTTACTGATCTTTTTGCTCCGTAGCGCCTGGGCGCCGAAGACTTCTTCAACATTTTGCCTTTTCGTTCTGGTAGTAGTAAGCCTTGTCGCGTGATCGACTGCGGAGGAAGCATCCATCTCGGCATCCACTTAGGCACCGCAGGGATTATTGCTAGGACCGTTTATCCCTAGTACAGGGGCGGTAGCTGTGGTGAGTGGGGAAGCACTGCAGCCTGGAAGGGAGTGTTGGAATCTTCTTACGGTGTTGTCCTGACGATGTGTGGATATCGGGGGAGTTTGGTTGAATTGACGATGTCCAAATTAGAATGGTTTGTTTCCGTGTAACTCTGGGCTTGTTTTGTGTGATCGTCATTTCTTTTAGGCCCACGTATACTTGGCAGTCATGGTCACCTGCCTCATGGAAGCATGAGCAGTGGTAGCAATCAAGTTTGGCGGGCTGTGCAGTCTTTTCTGTGGTGCTCGCAGGCACACCTCATTCAGTGTTGGAGTGTATGCGGCTAGCAGTATTTGATGACGTGGCCGTATTCTAGGTATTTTTTGCATATTGGAGGCCATGTTGCGACTGGGTAGGTATTAGTTCTTCCTTGTTCACATGCGATTACTATGAATTTTGGTGCGCCGTATCCTGAGAAGGTAATTTGGTAGGCGATAGAACTTGCGTTACGTGATTTTATCCATGTTGCTAGACAAACTTTGGTAATTCCGTAATCCTCAGCCAGGCCTTCTGCAAAAGCCCCCCCAAGTTGGTTGTAGGTGTGTAGCGGGAAGTGTATGTAATTCGTTTGGTATCGTTGAAGGAGGGATGTATTTCAACTGTCTCTTCGAGTTTGTTTATGTGGGTAATCTTTCATCTAGCAATGCTATGTTCAGGTTGTACGACGTGGGCAAGATACTTCTTTCCCTGTCGTTGGATGTCTTTCGCTTTTCCTCCTAGTTGTTGGAAGAGCGACTTAATTATTATAAATGGATTTGTTGAAGATGCCACTTTGTTTGCACCGCAATCTTTGAGCGTTATGAGGAAGTGAGTGGGGAATGGTGACTGTCTTTTCTCCTGATTAGGAGTGTCATCCTGGGAAGAGCGCATCGAGACCACGGCTTCTCGTCGCCCGACCCGGTGGTCTATCAGGTATTGGAGGATCACTCTCTCCATCTCATCCTTTGGGCAATCTTCGTGTCCGGTAGGGTGGCCGTTTACTAGGCAGTAAAAGCAGTGCCGTTCTTCGGACTGGCACGACGGGGAATCTTCCCGTTCGTCATGGTGGTCTTGCGAGCAGTATCAACATCTTTGCTTACCATTACATTTCCGCTCGTGTGTCCGTATTTCTTGCATTTATAACATCGCATCGCGTCTCGAATGGTGTAACCTTGGTTTTGGTGGCGCGGAAGGGAATGTCTACGTATTTGGGTTGAGTAGGGCAGTTGTATTTCAGTATAAGGGATGTGGTGGTGTCTCTTCTAGGTGTGATTTTTGGTGTGATTTTTGGTGCGATTTTTGCTTCGATTTTTGCAATCCTCACATTGAACGAGTCCAGTGATGTACTCCTCAATTTCCTACTAAGGGATATCTTCGACGTAAATCAAACCTGAACTTGAAGAGAAAGTCGTGTGTGGTACGATTGTAGTCTAGTCTTGGAGAGAATTGTTTCACTTTGATGGCAAAGCCTTCGTTGCCGCTGGTGGCGACGCTCAGGACTGGACGGCCAGTAAAGGAGCCCAGCTTTTTTTTCTCCGAGTGTATGGACTAATATCCAGTCCATCATTGCCGTCAAACATGAACTTCAGGTGTTTGGGAAATGTGGGGGTTGTAGGTGTTTTCATGTGTAGGTTGTGTTCATTAAATGACGTGTACTGCTTCTTGATTGAAGCCCTCGGAGCTCGGTTGGAGTTTTTGTGTGGTGGAGAGTCGCCGCGGTTGTTATCGGATGTGGAGGTAGAGGCACTTGCGTAGGTTGCCGGTTCTTTGGTTTGTTGGTTTTCTACGAGTTTGTGTATATGAAGAAATATTGCTTTGACATGACTCTCGAGGCTCGTTAGACGGTCGTCGATTGTGCTAGGTCTTGTGGTGAAGTCTTCAGCTTCCTGCTCAGAGAGACCGGTTGCTTGGCTTAGTAGATTCCTGATTTCCTGGATGTTCCTGGTCAGCACATCGATGCGGTCGTCTCTTTGGTGATTTTCGGCTGAGGTGACGCTGAAGTCTTGCAGAGGCTGACGTTCCGCGCTGTTGGGATCCTGGTCTTCGTCGCTCCGGAGGGAATGCTGGCCCTCCCTTAATGAAGCTTCCTTCTTCCCGCCATCGGCCCCCTGGTTCACGCCAGGGGCCAGGCGGCTCACTCTTGGAGACCTCTTGGACAACTTCAGTTGAATTTACACGACCTTTTAGCAGGCAAACGTGCGGTTCAAAGTCCCAGCACATATTAGGGACCAATCAGTGCTATATAAGAGGTACTCAGTTAATAATCTGCACGTTATCAAATGCAAAGTCCAACTACAAGATATACTAGTTCATTGCTGAAGTAAAGAATGCCTGATCATAAGCTGTTTTACAGCACTTACTTCTGAAACTCCCACTCCCTGTTGTCAAGAGGACACACTTGTCTCGTCTTCAGCCACCGGGAGATGCAGTGGAAGTGGAATGCGTGCTGCAAGACGAACGACATCAATAAAATGAATAATACAATGCTAAGCCAAGTATATATCACCAAGAGGTTCAGGCATTCATATCGTACCCTCAACAAGGGTAGCCATGAGGTAATGGCAAAATGCTGGACTTTCTATGTATCAACACTACTCAGGGTAGCCAGACCAGACATAATTGTTTGAACGAGCGGTTTTTTGGCTTAGCTATATAAATTTTTAATGGGGAAGCCTCCTCTCGTAACAGTTCAACTAGGAGTTGAATCAATATTGTGGATTGACTGTTTGCTCTTCAGGTGCACACTTGAAATGTTTGAAGTGTCATCATTAGATGCTATTTCCCACATTAATTATTTCTTTGATCTTTTACTGCAGATTGTACACAAATAGATTATGCTCATTGTGACGTTCTACTTCAGAGCTTTTCTCCCTACTGTTAGACTGCAACCCAGTATGGAAGATAAACTTTTGTCTCCTAACAATTGTACACTTACATTACAGACTCCCCAGGCAACGGTGCAATCGTCAGATGTGACTGAAGCCTGGTTGGCCTGACACTCGATGCAAAGATCCATGATATGGTTACGGCAGATAGCGCAATTATCCACCACGATGTCTGCAACAGAAACAATTGCAATACAGAAATGGGATTAACTAATCTATAACTGAATGTAATACAGAAGGCTTACCTAAAACATAACAAGGAACAGACTAAAATTTCATGAAGGTACTATCAATTGCACTCCCACATGTTATAACTTGTATGAAGATTAGAAAGTGATAACATTATGCTAAGCCAAGCAACAGCAGGCTTTATCATTGAAATAATTGGAAGCCCTCCTCAATACTAAGTATTTTGATGTTACAGACAATAAGCTGAGCTTGCTTGAATCAACTTGACATATATTCTACCTGTTTGGGTGAAAGAACACATTTAATCATCTAATACCTGTGTGAACTATAAACAACAAATTATAGCTGCTTCGATTATATATATA
>SDVV010012978.1:0-15266 GCA_016164225.1 Gammarus roeselii | reverse complement strand
AGAGTTGTCGAAGAATGGAACAAACTTCCAGCGGAGGTTGTAAACAGCAATACAATCGAAACGTTCAAGTCGCGGCTCGATAAGTTCTACATAAATCGCCGATAAATAGCTAAACCGTTCCATTTCCTGTTGTTATAAATAAATTAGAAATGGCACATGAAGCTCTCTTAGACGTTCTACTTCAAAACTAATTCTCTTGCCACCATAAGGCAACCTAGTTTGGGCCAATAGGCCTCTTAGACGTTCTACTCCAGAACTAACACTCTTGCTACCAAAAGGCAGCCTAGTTTGGGCCAATAGGCCTGTTGTTCTTCCTACACTTGTAAACACTTGTAAACCACGCAGCCAGGCTCACCACAAAAACAACGAAAAGGCAAGGAGATGAAGTAAACTCAGATGCCCACTTCGCGCAGAGCAAAAGAATCAGTAACGACGTACAGATAACAGCTCTCCAAAATAAGAACCTAGAACTGCTCCCACTTATCTTTGCCGCGCCTTCATTCTGCGAAGGCCTGAGTGAGGGACTCGACCCTTCGTTTGCGAGCCCTACCATCGAGCACTCCACCGGCGAGAACGACCATAGCTAGGATGGCGACGCGCTTAAAACCTATATCGGGAAACTTATGCTCGGGACGACAAAACATTCTGTCACCTCGCTTGTTTCAAATAGCTTGCAGTCTACACGACCACCCACGCAGGATGAAGAGAATAGCACCGAAAAGAGCGTTCTCGCACAAGAAGCAACCACGGAGAGCAGAAACCCTCGTCCTCCCACAAGCGCACCCTCAGCCGCGACCGCTGCAACCACAGCGGACCTCCTTCTACCGAAGGCGGACTTTTCCGTGAACACCCTCGACCCGAAGGAACCCCTGGGCAAACTCCAAAACGCGAACGCAAAGAAAGTTCCAGCAAATCACGCGACCACTCTGGATCGTCGGGGTCTGTGTGTGAAGAACCTCCAAAGTGAACACCAAAATAGTTCAGTGGAACTGCCAGGAACTCGGAAACAAGAAAGACGAAATACTATCCTTAATCGCCACCCATAAATCTTTGGTGATGGCCCTGCAAGGGATCGAACTTCGGGAGGCCGCCGCCTTCGGAGTCCCCCAGTATGTCATGCACCGCCGCGGGGCCACACCAGCCTGACTGCTCACGGCAAAGTGCCACTTGTGATCCCCCGGAGCGTACCTCCCCTCCACCTTCCTCTGAGGACGGAGCTCCAAGCTGTCGCGGTGATGATGTGCGTCTCAAGACCAATCACAGTTGTATCCATCAATTCTTCACGAAGCTATGACCTCTCGGAAGCACCAATGATCGAATTGCTAAACCATCTGCCTCGCCAATACTCCTCCTTGAGGATTTCAACAGCTACCATGAAACGTGAGGATGCGTGAGAACAGACTACAGGGGAGTGATGGTGGCTTGCACCATAAACACTCACAGCCTGGTCCTTCTTATCGACGGACGGCTGACCCGAATCACACCCGATGGTGAAGCTGCCATCGACTTATCCATATGCTCCTCTACTTTGGCACCCCGACTCGTTTGGGGAGTTCTGCCTTCAACACACGACAGCGACCATAGCCCGGTCATCATATCTCTTCTCACCACAGGAACTTCGATTCAACTGCCAGAGGGCTACCTGGGAGGAGTACTCGGCGCGCGTCGCCTGGAGCGATGTTGATGGCGTCCCCGAGGATATTTCGGAAGCCAACCTCGCTGTCCAGCTGTACGAAAAGTTTCAAGCTGCACCTGAGGCAAGCGTTCCCCATTATGCACCTTCAACCTTCTTTCCGAAACCGTGGCGGTGCCGAGAGGTGCACGAATAGGGAGATCGGCGTGTGGGGCTGTACAGTGCCTGCCGACGTGCACGGTCCCCCAGGAGCCGAGTAGCGTGGAAAAAGGCATCTGCTGTAAATCGAAAACTTCGAGTGGGGAAGAAACGAAAAAACTGGGCTCAGCTGGTCAGCACTATTAACCGAAACTTCTTCCTGTCTCAGGTGTGGGAGGAAGTTCGATGTATCCAGGGAAAGCCCGAGTGACCTGTCCAGGGTCTTTCAGGCGAGGGCAGAATTGCCTACAACAAACTATTCTCCCTCCACGATCTACAGTGCGCTATGGGCCATACACGTGAAACTTCACCCGGGCCGGACCGTGTGCACATCAAAATGATCAAGAACCTGCCTGATGGCGCCTGTGAGCATTTTCTAAAAGTGTTCAACACAATATATTCCAATTCATTTTTCCCTGAACAATGGCGGGAATCTGTAATTGTTCCAATGCCCAGACCGGGTAAATTCCACGGTGACCCACGTAACTACCGCCCCATCGCCCGTACCAGCGTCCTCTGCAGGACTATGGAAAGATTGATTTACTCACGTCTTGTAGTTTGCCTTTAGATGCACGCGGGCCTCAATAGCGTCCGGTGCGGCGGCCGCAGGTACCGCTCCACGACGGACCACCTTGCACGACTGGAGTCTAACATTGGACAGGCTTTTGTCCGAAGGGAACTTGTGGTTTCCATATTCTTCGACGTTGAAGAAGCATGCGACACTGCTGGAAAGTGTGGAATTGTGAAGGATCTCCACAGCAAAGGCCCGAGAGGACACCTACTGCGTTTTATCCGTGGAATTCCTCAAAATCGTACCTTCAGGGTCAAACTCTGCGACACCTTGTCGCCATCGTGTCTTTGAGAAGTGGGAGTCCCCCAGGGAAGCGTCCTCAGCGTCACTCTTTTTATCTTCAAAATAACCAGCCAGCCGACGTTCTTCCGTGTGATGGAGGACTCCTCCCATCGCTATACGTGGACGACCTGGTCGGAAACTGGGCGTTCTTAAACGGATTCAATTCCCGCCTTCTAAAATTATTAGTATGCACTTAACCCTTGTACCCGGCTTACACCTGAAACCAGACCTAGTGCCGCATAACACACCTTTAGTATACGGAAAATATATTAAGTTCCTGGGCCTCGTGTTAGACCCTGAACTCCCATGGCGACCTCACATTGCAGCCCTGGTGACTCGCTGCAAACGGGCAACATGACTTATACTATCGGTAACATCGCTGAAATTCGGTGCCGACATGGACACCGGCATAATGTTGTTTAGAGCAATAGTACGCTCGCGCATTGACTGCGGAGCCGTTGTTTGCGGATCGGCCGCCAAAGCCACTCTCGATCCGCTCTCGATCATCGTCAACAATGCTTTGCGTATCACAAGCTGCGCGTTCCGCTCCACTCCCATCGAGTCCCTCAACGAGCTGGCGAACGAGCTTCCACTAACACTCCGGCGAGACAAACTCCTGCTAACTTGCTGTTTCGAGACTAGAAGTCTTATCAACAACCCAGCACTCGGCGAAGTCACCAACATCTCCGAAAAACATTAATTGAGGCAAAGAAGAAATATATGCCCACCTTTTTCAATACGCGTGGTCAACCTACTAACCTCTCTCAACATTGGTCGCAAGGCTTCCGAGCCTTCATTCTCATATCGAGTTCTACAAATGAATACACCGCTGGTCAACCTAGAATTGCAAGTGTACCCTAAAGAAACTACTCCAACAAACACGTACCGCCGAGAATTTTCAAGACTACTTTAGCAGCAATACTCTGAGCACCGCCGTGTATACACCGACTGCTCCAGAACGCCGGATGGAGTGGGAGCCGCCGCCCTGTGCAGGGAGACCACACGTTGGGGAACCCTACCCCGAGAGGCCTCTGTATTCTCTGCAGAGCTGTACGCACACGAACTACCCATCTGTATTGCCCAAAACTCACACCCTCCCTAAATAAGTCGTATTTTCGGTCCGTCTGAGCGCTCTCACTCAGCTGAAGAATCTGCACTATGAACACCCTGCACTCCGTAAAATGCAGCATGACCTATTCACAATGTCCGAAACTGGTCAAGCGATTGAATTCTACTATATCCCCGGGCATGTGGGAATGAGAGGCAACGAGCCTGCAGATTCCCTAGCCACTGGGCATCTTCCCACCACGAACACTTTATTTCCATACATTACAGAGACTGGTTTCCAGTCATCGATTCGCGTGGTCTCTTCCAATAGAAGAGACCAATTGTTCATTAACCGTTTGTGCACGGGACACACGTGGATAACTCACAAATATCTAATGGATGTATGCGTGGGTCCAGATGCGCCACTATGCCCATGTGGCCGCCATGTGGCAATCAGTGTGAAACACTTACTTACGGACTCTGTTTAATACTACTCATGCCTGAATCTTCTCCGTTACCGAACGCACTACTCTGCTGATTTCCCAAGTTGAGGTTTGAATTCGACCGCGCGCGCGTGCAACCCAAAAAAACTCACGGATCTTCACGCCCTACGGAGGAGCTTTCAGTGACTTCGCGTTGAGGCTCCTGTGGAACACAGACGCAACTATTACTACTACTTTGGTTTAATATCAACAAACGCTAAAATGATCAGTTTTTGCTTTATAATTGAACTCGGCGGAAAATCCGTTGATAGAATTCATCAAGAGGCTTTGTCTAGACACAACGCAGGAGTGAGCGCTAAATTCAAACGATTTCGAGAGAATATCGTATAAACCTTGTTTCTTTGTAGCCATTTTTGTACCATTGAGTGCCTCAATGAAAAGGATTGTTATTAATATTGGGTTAAATTCCACTCTGATAAATATAATGTTTTCCTATTATAATATAGTCATAACCGAATTTTCCCCGCTACTCTCCAGTATTATCAGTGTATTCGAGGTTATAAATCATTATCGCCATGCTCCTACTTTAGGAACGCAGTCAAATACATTATTATCAGTGTATTCGAGGTTATAATTCATTATTGTCATGCTCCTACTTTAGGAACTCAGTCAAATACATTATTATCAGTGTATTCGAGGTTATAATTCATTATTGTCATGCTCCTACTTTAGGAACTCAGTCGAATACATTATTATCAGTGTATCCGAGGTTATACTTCATTATTGTCATGCTCCTACTTTAGGAACTCAGTCGAATACATTATTATCAGTGTATCCGAGGTTATAATTCACTATTAACATGCTCCTACTTTAGGAACGCAGTGAAGTACATTATTATCAGTGTATTCGAGGTTATACTTCATTATTGCCATGCTCCTACTTTAGGAACACAGTCAAATACATTTTTATCAGTGTATTCGAGGTTATACTTTATTATTGCCATGCTCCTACTTTAGGAACGCAGTCAAATACATTATTATCAGTGTATTCGAGGTTATACTTCATTATTGCCATGCTCCTACTTTAGGAACGCAGTGAAATACATTATTATCAGTGTATTCGAGGTTATACTTTATTATTGCCATGCTCCTACTTTAGGAACGCAGTCAAATACATTATTATCAGTGTATTCGAGGTTATACTTCATTATTGCCATGCTCCTACTTTAGGAACGCAGTGAAATACATTATTATCAGTGTATTCGAGGTTATACTTTATTATTGCCATGCTCCTACTTTAGGAACGCAGTCAAATACATTATTATCAGTGTATTCGAGGTTATACTTCATTATTGCCATGCTCCTACTTTAGGAACGCAGTGAAATACATTATTATCAGTGTATTCGAGGTTATACTTTATTATTGCCATGCTCCTACTTTAGGAACGCAGTCAAATACATTATTATCAGTGTATTCGAGGTTATACTTCATTATTGACATGCTCCTACTTTAGGAACGCAGTGAAATACATTATTATCAGCGTATTCGAGGTTATTATTTGTTGCACTTCACCGTGCGATGTCTTCAATATTAATTGTATAGCTAACACTATGACAATCGATTACCTTGTTCAGCGAGCTTAAGTTAATATAAAGTGCCTTTGTCTAGGAATCTTCGTGTGCACGGTCGGTATATCTCCGTGCCCGCTAGCCACAGACTGATAATCTGTACGAGACTGATTATTCTATTGAAAATTTGCATTAAGTTTCATTAGTGTTGAAACCACTCAATGAGCTTGCAATATTTCTGTTATATGCGATTTTATTAATTGAAATTACCTGTCAAATGATTTCCTAAGAAGACAATTCGCAAGGCATGAACTATATTTCTGTGTCCAGTTCTTTCATTTGCATTTCTGCTGCCTCGACACACCGCTCTCCTATTTTCCAGCCTTCGTCTGCTCCCAAATGTTCCTTCTGATCATAGCTTTGCCGTACAGCTCCATCAGCATATTCATTCCTTCATTATAGGAAGACGTCGGTTCGGTCTGGTTCATGGTTGAGCTCATCACGGTCGAAGCTCCATGACCAGCTCAGAGTATCATGTTTCCCATAGCGACTCTAAAACAATGGCCCAGGCCGAAACGATTAGGAACCAGACTTGATAGAATGTCACTAGGTGTTTGACTTTGCCGAACAGAGCATGTTGCGGCAATAGCTTTAGAGTTCATATGCGTTCATTGATGTGAGAACAGCCACTGTGAATCCATGAGTCTGACGAGTTGAGGCATGAATATATCAGTTTGCTGACTAAATTAATTAGACTCTATTATGACCACAGGAAAGGTAAGGATAGAGAGACAAGCCTGTATTAAAAAATCTCATCGGTTCCTCGATATTTTTGTTTGTTAGTCTACGACAAACATTTGCCGTAGTCAGAGAGGAGTTCTCAAAATTCAATCGTGGCATAATAAACGTATTACCTCTCATATCCCACTTGGTATGCTCAAATGTTTATCTCTACGTTGGTCTCTGACCTGCTGATTAACATAGCCGGCTTTTCGACTGTTATGGTCTGCTTATCGTCTGTTCCGGGCGGCCCATCGTCTGTTCAGGCGGCTCGTATGTTACGACGGTACATCGTTTGCTATGGTTGGCTCATCGTCTGTCATGGGCGGCTTATCGTCGGTTAGTAATAGCTTATCATCTGTTACGGTGGCTTATAGACTTTTACATGTGGCTTTATGTTAGCCTATTTAAACGCCTGGCGACTGACTATTTCCCACACTTAATTCTTCCTGGGACATAAACCTCACTTGTTCTTAAAAATTTCCTCACTCGCCAAATATCAAGAAATCAGAAACATGGATCTACTTCTTGACGTAACAACAACGAAACTCGCACAACACTAGGAACAAATAATGATTTGGAGATTTGAAAGAGTTATATCAATGATGATGATATATTGTAGGTATGAAATGATATCCATTACAGCGTACGAGATGACGATCACAGCAGATTCTTTTTTTCTGCATATTTCAGCACTGCGGTGAAGTCTCTGATAATGGGACTATTAAATGGTCATTTATATAAAATGAGACAGAGATAATTCAGAAATTTGGACGTGAGACGAACTAGTTGGATTTATTTAAAAAACGCATTTAATGAAAACACATTTTCAGGCAGGCCAGAGTGAGCTTTACATTATGAATGGATGCTAAGATTGATCGAGCGGGTATAATTCTTGATCGGGGCTTACAATGAACCCCTTCCCCTTTAACAACATTAGCGAAAGCACATATTTTGTTCCTAAAATATTTCAGCAACCACGCATTAGCAAAACTTTAATGCCGCTCACTATCATAACCGGACCAGTTTTGGATGTTTGGGACAGTTTGGGTGATGATTGTACATATTTCCGTTTTAGGTGTTAGTCTGGTTCGATTAGATTTGGTGGGGGGGGGGGGCAGAATAGGTGTATTTCGTGTGTGACCTTAGTAAGACTGACTATATGGGCGAATGATATTCGATGGAAGAACAGTTAGCTGGAGCGAAAAGGGACTGATATGACAATGGCTGTTGTTAAAATTAGCGGCTATGACAGTGGCTGCGATGTAAAAATTTACCAATATGACAAGGGCTGCAATGAAAATTGGCTGACATGACAGTGGCTGTTACGAAAATTTGCTGATATCACAATGCATGACTGATGTGAAAATAGGCCGGATATGAAAGTGGTGGTTCAGTCAGGGGACTGTTAATTCCATTTGGTTTAAAAAAATTACGATACTTAAGTGGGTGGAACAGAAGGAAACTCATACGGAAAGTGGTGTACATTACAGTTGTTGTTCAGACATTAGCTAACTAATCATTTCGATCCTGGTATTGCAAGACACAATAGGAACACGTTACAAAATAGTGAGGGGGAGTGCAGTATCAATCATTTAGAGACATACCTATACATAAACTAGGCCGAATCCCACAGGAGGTGAGCTGGCCGACGACAAGGCGCACCTCACACTTCTCTCATACACTCACGCATCTTAGCCCTTTTGCGCTAAAGGGAGCGGCCGGAAAACCCCACAACACACACTCTAGGTTATGAATGTGGTCCGAGAACAGTGTCAGCGGCAGGGCCCGACATTGTGACATTGTGATTTCTTTCGCGTCATGATGACCAGGATCCCCCTACCCAGGACCACCCGTTTCGCAACGAGATGCCAAGGGCGGGAAAGCACACCAGGGCAGGGTGAAATATCATCCATTCACAACCATTCTCCACTCGTTGCACGCTCTCTCGTTAACTTCACACTCAAGTCACTCCTTCGCAACGCCTCCTTCACACGCTCCCGTAATGTAGGTGGACAGCTGGTTTACGATCCACTGTAGATGGCTGAGCTCCTGTCATCTGCCTTCTCTGACTTATACTTAAAGATGTTCCTCCCAATCCTGCTCCTTTCCAGTTATTTGATGGCGAAATGAGCGAGTTTGCCATAAGGTCTCGGAATGTCCATGACGTTCTGGCGGGGCTCAATGTTGGTTCAGTGGGCATGGATGGACTCCACCCAAAGTTGCTGAGGGAGTGTGCTGTGCAATTGACACAGTCTATTTATAAGCTTTAACCTTTCTCTGCAGAGTGGAATGCTCCCTGATGCATGGAAGAGTTCATTAGTGATTCCAATTTTTAAAAGTAAATCTAGATATGATTCAATCAACTATCGTCCAGTTAGCCTTACCTCTGTTTGCTGCAAATCGATAGAGAGGATTGTTGCTGCTGAGCTGGTGGACTATTTTGAGTCCTACCAGCTTCTTTCTTCCAGATAGTTTGGATTTAGGAAGGCTAGATCAACAGAGGATCAGATGTTGCTGGTCTATTCTGATGTAATTAAGTCTGTTGATGCTGGTTTGGTGGTAGATATGGCTATGCTTGATTTTTCAAAGGCATTTGATATTGTTTCCCATCCCATTTTGCTTCTGAAGTTGCAGGCACTTGGAGTTTCTGAGGTTGTGTTGAGGTGGATTGGTAGTTTCCTTCATGCCCAAATTATGTTTGTTGGCGTTGATGGAGTGAATAGTGAGCCGAGGGATGTTCTGAGTGGGTTCCACAGGGTTCAGTCTTGGGTCCAGTCCTCTTTCTCATGTATGGTAATTTTTTGACGGATGCTCTTGTATCTAAGTTTGGCGCATTTGCTGATGATTATAAAATTTATTTCTCCCTCCAGCCTCATGATGTTGTTGGTGGTGTGTCTGCACTGAAGGGAGACCTTGACCAATTATTCTAAACTGCATCTTCATGAAATTTGTCATTGAACCCTATCAAGTGTGTTGTTTTTTGTTTCTGAAGAGGTTTTGTTGGTTGGATTGGTCCCGGTGCAGAGGCTGTTTACACTCTTGGGGGTGCTCGTTTGGAGTTCGTCCAAGTTCATCGTAATTTGGGAGTTCATGTGAATGTTGGTCTTGAGTTTTATGGCCATGTCAGAGAAGTTGTGAGACGAGCTGCTGGTCTTTGTAGTGATTTGCTAAGGTTAACAGTTAGAAGGAGCCCAAATTTTATTGTCACACTCTTTGTGACTCATGTCAGGCCTATTCTTGATTACTGCTCCTGTGTGTGGAATCTTGGTAATGTCCAGGATGTGACGCTGCTTGAGTCTGTTCAGAGGAGGTGGACCAAACAGGTGCATGGTCTGTCTGAGATGTCCTACCATGACAGGCTGATGGCTCTCAATTTGTTCTCAATCAAAGGCAGGTTACTGTGAAGTGACCTCATAAAGTATCGGAGAAATCTGTGTTGTGACGTAGAGGGTTTTGATTTGTCCATTCTGTTCCAAAGGTCGTTGGATGGAAGAACGCGGGGACATCAGCACAAACTCTTGATGACCCGCTGCTCTGTGGCTGTGGCAAGGAGGTCCTTCAATGTCCGATGCATTAGGATATGGAATTAGCTGCCTGCTGCTGTTGTTGAGTCCGCTACCATTTTTGCTTTCAAGGCAGGGTTGGCTGAGTTTATGGGGAATAGGTTGTTTGAGTGCCAGGGTCTTGCGTTCCCAGTCGTGTTGGCGAGTCTGTGGTGTGATTCGTCCCGTTTTTTCTCATTTACATGTGTATATGTATTTGTTTTCAGGGTTTTCTGCGGGGTTGTAGTTGTGCTTTGGGTTTTCATGCAAGTGGCTTGGGGTTTGTTCTCTGGATGCCAATAGCATGCATCCCTTCCAGCATTTTCCCGTTCTTGTTCTGCGGAGTCTTTGTAGGTGCTGGAGTGCATGGCTGTGCGGGCCTCTTCTGGCTCGGTGCACCTAACGACTGGGTATGCTGAGCCCTTGGGGGGGCTGCAAAGGTAAGAATCAAAGGTAAGAATCTAGCAAAACTTTGGTCTACCTCTAGGCCTACGTTCACTCGCATACGCTTTCATCCATCCTCACCATGTGTCCGAAACACATATCAGAAAACGCGAATCTACTCTGTCCTTTAACTTCATCACCATCCTCGTTCTAATTCAAACGTGGTCGTTATTGATCCTGTTTCTCATCGTCACTCCAGCCATGCCCCTCGAACATTTCATCTCAAAAACACTCAACCTTCTCTCTTCTGCGCTAACTCCCATGTCTCTGCTCCGTAGAGCACAGTTGGAACAACTTCACCCTGATATGACCCTCTCTTTGCTTCCATCCCAACGTCCTACCCTCATTACACTCTTCAGTGCACCCAACACTTCACATCCTTATTTCATTATACGACTTCACCTCGGTTTCCACTAGTTTAGTTTTCTCAACGTGAGATCCCAGGTGCTAAAAAACACCGTACATCCTCCAATAACTCTCTGTTTATGAGGAAAGTAATTCTGCTCACATCGACATTCCTCGAGCTTCTTAGTATTTTTCTTCTACCCACGTTCACTATAAGCTTCCTCCTCTCACTCTGATTAACTCCGACAAAGACAACACAGGTTCTTCTCTGAATCGGTCCCCAGTGCCGTGTCATCCGCAAACTGTAACTGGCTCTGCCAACTCTGTTCACGATTCATTACACTCGCGTTCACCTCCCTGACCACTCCATCCATGTAGAGATTGAACAGTCAAGGAGACATAAGGTAGCTTTGTCTCAGTCTCAAACCCACTTTTACTCTGAACCAATCACTTACCTCGCTCCCCACTCTGACGCGCGCTCTGCTGCTGACATAGAAACTGTTAACCGCTTTCAATAATTTATCGCCCACTAATTACAAACGCACTTCCCTGTCAACCATGCCGTTGGTCTTTTCTAAATTCACGAAGGACCAGATCACAACCTTTCCCCTTGCAAAGGTACTTCTTATAGAACTGTCTCATTGCAAAAATCTGACCGACCCATCCATTAACACTTCTATTGCCACACTGTTCCTCTCCAATTGCGTCCTCCGTACAGTTTCCAATCTTTTTCATCAACACTCCCCCGTACAACATACCGACCACACATAAGAAACTGATACCTCTGGAGTTGCATCATTCATTTTTATCTCCTTTTCCCTTACACAGAGTGACAACGCAAGCACTGCGCTACCCGTCCGAAACTACGTCCGCCAAAAAACACTGATTCAGTAGCCTCACCTGTTATTCGACAATCGTTACTCCACCCCTTTTCGGGCACTCAGTCGCAACGCAGTCCAAGCCAGGGGCTTTTTCTGCCATCATCACCTCTACCGCCTCTTGCACCTCTTCCATAGTGATGACTGCCTAAAACCTCTCTCCCTAAACAAGCATCTACAGCAACAATGTCAACCTCTCTGTAATCCTCGGCATTCAATAACCCGTCAATACACTTTGCAAACCTTTTCCGTACATCACCACTTTCCACCAACAACTGGGAATTTTAATCTTTCACCACCTCCTCCTTCCCGGTCTCCCCCTTCCTCACCCTCTCCACCTCTTTCCAGAACATCTATTTGTTCACTTTAAAATTCTGGCACAATTGTCTGCCTCGCCTGGCATCAGCGTCTCTTTTGGCTCTCCTCACCACCCGCTTCACCTCTTATTTATTATCTTATAGTTGTCATTTGCCACCACCGACTTCGCTCGCAGCCACTCCTTAAATGCTTTTCTTTCCTGCGCCACCGCCAGTTGACCTTCTCGGTCTACCACTCACTACTCTTCCTGCTGCACCAGACCACACGGCGCACACCGCACACGTTTTTCGCACATCTCAACAACGCATCTCTTTACGTCTCTCGTTCTTCCTCCGCAGCTTTCAGTTCCTGCCCTCTCACGATGTCCTATTCCCCCTTACCGCCTGCTGCAACTCCTCGGCTCTGCTTACCAGGTTCAGTTTACTCACCTTAGCCACCTGTCTTCCTCCTCCCACTGTTTTTGTTCCCCTTCCATCTCTGTTTCACTCTTAATCTTCCTTCCACCAGCAGATGGTCAGCACACAAAACTCGCACATCCAACAGCCTCCCCACCACTTTCCTTGAAATCAGCACAAAATCCATCAGCGCTCTCTCCACCACTGCACGCTGGGTCATCCTTCCCCATGTGTTTTTGTGGATATCTCACTTCTTGAACATGCTCTTTCCGACCACCTGCTCATGCTCCATGCACAGACCATTGAGGTTTCTCCACTGTCATTTCTACCAGGAACGCCATACCTCCCTGTCACAATCTCCACCACTACATCTCCATATCTTGCATTTAAGTCATCCAGTACAAGCTTATGGATTGACCTCCAAAACTCACAAAACACGCACTCAGGTCTGTCCAAAACTGCTCCCTATCCTCCTCACCCCTCTCGCTACCAGGCCCACACGCACTCACAAATGCCCATCCTCCTACCCCTAACTTAACTTTCATCCACGTAAAACTTGAGCGTACCTCCTTCCACTCGGTAACGCTACTAGCCAACCGATCACTCAATATCAACACCACCCCTTCTCGTGCCTAATCTTCCTCTATGCGCGACATTCTTCTAATTTCCACACAAAACTAACATTCGCCCTTACCGTTCAACTTCGTCTCAGTAAGAGTCAATGCATCAAACTTCCTCTTCACAAATGTCTAACCAACTTCTCTCTTCTTCGCTTCATTAGGAATATAACCACGCACATTCAGCGACCCTAACAATAAGGTTTGTAGAGGCTGAGCCTCTCCTCCCCTCCGCTCGTGTTGCCATCTTTGACGGATTTTTTATAGGAAGGGATTCATAAAAGCTTCCTCCTCTCTGTTAGTCACCTTCTACGACACGTGGGGGTTACGGAAGCACGATTATAACTGCCTGGCTATAGGGTTCCTCTTTTGGTCGCCTTCTACGACAAGCAGGGGTTATGGCAGCACGATTCTAACTTCCCGGCTACAGGGAATTTAGAGACAAAATTTTATAATAGTCGCATTTTTCAACCAACATTTACGTATACAAATATACTGTATTGATCGTTGTTGAAACTCGTCAATACCTTTTACGAATTGCATTATCATTATCATTATATGTAGACTTGCCACTCAGCGGGAGATGGAAAATAAGCAGATATTTGAAGTTGAATGTTCAGGAGAGATGAATTTCTGCTGCTGCCCCAGCGTTTCTGCATCCAATAAACATTAGAGCCCGCCTATCCAGGGTAAATGACCGAACACAAAACCTTTCATTGGCCCCAATTTACCCTGACTCTTATTGAGCGCCGCTACAGGCCTTGGCAGCAATTAAGCTGTTCACGAGGCGTGAAATTGCGTGCAGGTGATTACTGCGGGTAGTACTGGCAGTAAAGGGCGCGGCAGAGGATCGATGGTTACAAAAGGCAGCCGGCTTTTCAGTTTTAACAAGAAATATATTTTACAACCTTAATGGTTTAGTATGCTATGTAGACACAATGATCAATTTTGTATAGTAATCCCTTCATTGGACCATTTCAAACGAGGTGTAGTTTGTCATCAGCTACAAGCAGTTTTATACAAGCATTTTAGATTATTTATATTAGTGAAACACTTCACAATAATTGCCAAACACCCGCAGCACATGCAAGGTATTCCAAATCAGAATATCCAGTCACTGTTCATTCTTCGACATGAACTATAGGAATTTCTATCTATTCAGGACTCGTGAGGTCACGAACACGAACTCAATAATGTACTCATGACTAGCATAATCCATCTGCAAGCATTTTCAAAATGCACTCAAAACTGTGAATGAAAACAATTGTACTGCATTGAATGACAGAACTGCATGGGGCAGCTGCCTCACACCCTGATCATCGGTGCTGAAACCTTTGAGTTTGGACAGAGGTGATGGCAAGAGGCCTGATGTGATCACAATTTTCCCTTTTAATAATGAACGAGTTTGTACTGGGATGATAGTTGCGTGGACACGCAACTATCCTACAAAGGAAGAGATGCGGTTGCGGCAATTCCAACTTGAGCCCATATCATTGGAAGCGACGGGTAACAACAATGTAGACTGGAGGAATCACCTGGTGACTCACGGGTTCAGGCGTGCAGAGGCAATGTGGTCAGCATTCTATCAGCAGGGAGGACGATTGAGGAGAGGCTTTAGTTGGTCGGAGGGCACCCACTTAGGGGGCTCATCTCCAACTCCACACTGTTGTGTACTAACCACACGCTTCACTCCTTGTGTGATGTTGTGTACTAACCACTCGCTTCACTCCTTGTGTGATGTTGTGTACTAACCACACGCTTCACTCCTTGTGTGATGTGTGTACTAACCACACGCTTCACTCCTTGTGTGATGTGTGTACTAACCACACGCTTCACTCCTTGTGTGATGTTGTGTACTAACCACACGCTTCACTTCTTGTGTGAGTTTCCTCTTCCAAAAGGTTATTCACATATATGACTAATATTAATTATCCAACAATTATATCTTATAGCACGTAATGTAATTTTCAGTTTCTGCCAAATAAACATCGGTAGAAAAGGCCCGTACTGCTCCATTGGGACCCTATAGTATCTATGTAGTCATCAACCGTACAGCTGCTACGGCTGAGCCTTGGTACTGCTCCATTGGGACCCTATAGTATCAAGTCATCAACCGTACAGCTGCTACGGCTGAGCCTTGGTACTGCTCCATTGGGACCCTATAGTATCTAGTCATCAACCGTACAGCTGCTACGGCTGAGC